>CAKAKR010005726.1:9051-57186 GCA_916700685.1 Adelosebastes latens
CACACTTTATTTGAAAAATACAACAAATCTGCTTAAAAACGCAGAAGTCGCGTAACACTCACCTTCAGGTTTTATGTCTCTTCGGTGTACAGAACAAGTGATGGATAACATTACGGCACCTCCTGTTATTGCTGATAAAAAAAGGGCTCTGACATTCAGCTCCTAGTGAACCAGATCCTGCAGTGTTCGGTGGGTTGAAGTAAATCACTTTGATAGGTGGGGGGGTGTCCTCCAAATGAGGCTCCTCTAAATGTTACATTCTCCCGTTGAAGTGGCAGTCATTATTTTAACTTGTTGCAACAATCGTGTATTATTATCAGGTTATTAGTGTTGTCACTAGGGATGCACCGATAACACTTCTTTCAGACCGAGTACGAGTACGAGTACAAGTACTTACATTTGGGTACTCGGCGATACCAAATACCGATACGAGTACTTCTCTGTGCCAAAAGACCCTCGTTAACAGCCAGCTGGAGGGTGTGAGCGACACACGGCAGGCTGGGGAGCCCCACATACAAGGCGGTGCGCCGCAACCAGCTCTAGGTCGGCTTGGAAAGGCTCGGGGCGAGGGTAGCTCGCGGTCGCAGCTTTACAGCGCTCCCCACCCGGACCTCGCCGCCAGATCGCGGCTTGACCTACGTAAAAGGCGCCAGGGGTCTGCGGCGATGTTGGCAACCCACCCGACCCGTCTTGAAACACGGACCAAGGAGTCTAACGCACGTGCGAGTCAGAGGGTGCAAGCAAAACCCTGTGGCGCAATGAAAGTGAGATCCTGGCCCAGCGGGGTCGAGCGCACCACCGTAAAGTGGTATCGGAGCCGTTGTATTGGAGCCGTTTTGCGAGTACGAGTACATGAGCACAGTATCGGACCCGATACCCGATATTGGTATCGGGTATCGGTGCATTCCTACTAAACATGTCTTTATTTTTACTGACTAGCTAAGTTCACTTTTAATTTGACTTTTCAGCAACATTTATTTAAAAAAAAAGAGCAATGGAATAACCTATACAAGCATCACTTCTATCGGATTATTGTTCTTGTAGAAATACATTTGTGACTATGTTTAGCAAAAAGCTTCTTTTTTTTTTTTACATCGTATGCCTTTATTAGACGCTTGACAATAGAGAGATGACAGGAAATGAGGAGAGCGATACAGCAGATGAGGAACAACATGCAAGGTCCCCGGCCAGACATGAAGCGTGGATGTGGCGGCTCATGGTCACCACCACAGTGGGTGGGTGGGTGTAGGCTCCTCTAAAGGTTAGATTCTCCCATTGGATTCTCATTTCTTTTAACCCTGTTGCAACATTTGTGAGAGAGCAGAAAGCGCAGCTGCTACCTGTGTATCGATACTGTGGAAAATTAATATTGAAACTATTTCAAATATTCAGTATCGACATGTATTGATTGATACTTCGATATTTTTGACAACACTACAGGTTATTATGAAGTCATTGCAATCATGCTTACTAATAAGACATTTCATTCAATGAATCCATTGAGGTTGTAAAAAAGGTTACATATACTTGTATAGCAGCAGCTTCTGTTATTCAATCTAGAAAACAACAACAACGGAAAAAGAGGAATAAATAAGAGAAAATATCCATTTATGGTGGCAGTGAGCTGTCAACACAGACCTGGATGGTGATGTGTTATCCAAGAGCAGCTCCTTCTTAACGTCTACTAGGACAGAACGATTTGAGGAGAATATCTAATCAAGTTTTTCTGACCGGATTTAAACAAGATACATTTTGTGGTGCCCTGGTGGTGGCGACCATGAGCTGCAACATCCACGCTTCACGTCCGGCCGGGAACCTTTGTTGCACGTTGTTCCTCATCTGCTGTATCGCTCTCCTCATTTCCTGTTGTCTCTCTACTGTTAAGTGTCTAATAAAGGCATACAATGTAAGTAGGCAATCTAAGGATAGTCACAAATTTATTTCTGCAAGAAAATTAATCTGATAGAAATTATGCTTGTTGAGGTAATTCCATTGTTCTTTAAAAAAACAAAAACAACAAACTGAAACTGAAGGCTGTCCGGGGAGAGGATTAAGGGGTAAGGAAGCGGGAGGACAACCACCACCATCATGGCGGCCGCGGCGCAAGTGAACAAGTTGATCCTCCACTTCTGAGCTCCATCTTACTACTACTTTATGTTTCACGTTTTGCATTAGCTCATGCATTAGCCGCGGCCGCCATGACGCCGGTGGTCGTCCTTCCGCTTCAGTCAGCTTGGTTCTCAATTGTCTAAAAGCTATAGCTTTTTCCACGTTGAGATCAAGTGTGGAAGGGTGCCGGAAGTAGGGGGGGGTAGGAGGTGGGCAAGGGGCCATTGGCCCCAGATTTGGTGTTGTGGCTGGTGTGATGGTCTCTAGTTAAATGACTGGGAAAGAAACAGAGGCAATCAATGTGATAAGTCTGTGTAGAGCGCATGCACGTGATGCATGCACTCTACGTGCAGTGTAAAGCTATTAACCTTATTAACAGTGTCTGTGAGTTTTGTACTCAACTGAACATCACAGTGGGATGTCTTTTGACTTTTAGTATGAAGTGTGATGCAACCGCTTCTATCAGCGAAGTGATAGGTTATGTCATTTCCACCTGTAGTACACCAGATCCACAAATGAACAAGATGTAATGAGAGTGCTGGACATGGATTTAATGAAACTGTGTCAATTATTTAATTGCCTTCATTCTGCATTGCCACCAATACAAAATGTATGACGAGGCCACTCAGCTGATGAAGCCATGTGATGCAGGGAAATCTCATTTTCAGTCTCTTATCTCTCTGTCTTATTTCTCTGCTGCATGCAAACATGTCTTTACAGTACATGTATTTCTAGGCTTATGACATTCAGTTGACTTAAGTTCATTCCCAAACCTCTACCGCTAACGCTAACCACAAAATGCTTTACCCCTTATCTGAACTGTAACGCGAAACTCATCCCCTAACCCCAAACCAAGCACTAGCGGAGTCCTACAAAAAATGTACTCAGTGTCCTCACTTTTGGTCGTTTTGCAGTTACACCTGTAACGGACTTCGAAATCACAGTTGCAACCAAAGCGCAGCGTGCACACGCCGTGACGCTCCCCGACAAAGGTGTTCAGGCACTCCTCTTTGCCCTTTTTTTTCTCGTTACAAAGGTTCCATGTAGGTGTACTATGTTGTACAGAGAGAGAAAGTTATGACTCATCACAGCAGCACCAGGTTGCCTCATTACTATTTCCACCACATTCCCACCTGCAACAGCAGAGTTTTTCTTAGATTTTTTTTTCTTCAAAAGCATTATACTGTATGTCCCAAGATCCCTAAATGATTATGCCCATTCAGGCAGTTCATTCATCCGTCCAGAATACTTTTAGTCCCATCAGTCTTACAGACACTTTTAAAGACAGACTGCATACTTTAATCAATAGAGCACATCGTTGATACTAATCAAAATAACCTAATTGAAGTCGTTTGTGCCGTGACAGAAGCCATTTTTTAATTTCCTCTGGTAACGTTTTTGGACAGGCGAGTACAGAATGGCTAAAGGGAAAAGGAGTCTTCACTCTTTCCCACAGATATGGAGGGACTGACACTTTAATCCTCTTCCCCTGACATGATCGTCTTTCATCTGACGGCTCAGGATTCAATTTGAATTTGTTTGAAATATTTCACACATAAGCGACTCACTGGACGGTAGTAAAATGACAAAAGGGAAATACTTTTGAGGAACGACTCGAGGGAAAACATCTGGCAATTCTGACAGTTTGACTGGAGTGACTGAATATCCTGTAAACAATCGAAATGGTTGACGAAGTGTGCTCAGCCTAAAAGTGTGAGGAGTGGGTCATCATGGGACAATGTCTGGTTGGTCCCTACATAGAAGTTTTAATAAGTCTCGGGCCAGCTTTTAATCAATTTCTCTTCCAAAATGAAAATAAAACTTATTAAAAGAAAAGCTCAAGTTGATTCATTTTGGTTGGGTGGCTTCGTTCAGAATCAACGGAGCTTTCAGAAATCCGGCTGATTTATAGGATAGTTTCAGATTCTTTCAAGTCTGTCTTAATGAAATATTCCCATGCCTTATGTAGCCTAGTAGTCTGAAGTGTACTTTAGTTTATACTTAAACCTTGTTGGGCCACTTGGGGGTGCCGCAAGAAAAGCTGTAAACACAACAATGACATTTTATCACCTTATAAAGCTGATAAAGTAAGTTACACATCGAGCAGACACAGAACAATATTAGCATTCATTTGGAGTCGTGTTTGTGTCCACCTGATGAATCTAAGTCCAATATTCGTTCTCCTTTTAGCTCTGTTCTGGCCTCCACCAAGTCCTGAGGGAAATATCTGGCTCTGTAGCTGCTAAATGCTGCAGTCATGGATGGATTACTGAGCGGCCATACTGGGCACAGGCCCAGGGGCCCAAAGTGTCAGAGGCCCCCCCTGGCCTTCACCACAAACTGTCACTCAAAGAGACACGTACCAACCAGGAAGAGACTCAAAATGACAACAAAGAAACATAAAATGACTCCAAACAGACCAAAACATGTATAAAGAGATGCAAAACAGCTGCAAAGACACCACAAAGAGACTCACGAGGACTATGAAAAGGGGAAAAACAACCACAAAGAGACACAAAATAACACATAAAAAAACACATAAAAGCAACTACAAAAAGACCCAGATTGAATACCATGACACACAAAACAACTGCAAAGAGACAGAAAACGACTACAAAGAGACTTAAAATGACTCCAAAGAGACCCAAAATGACTACAAAGGCACATAAAACAACTAAAAAGAGACACCAAACGACTACAAATAGACTCAAAATGACTACAAAGAGACCCAAAATGACTACAAGTAAACTCAAAATGACTACAAAGAGACTCACAAAAAGGGACAAAACAACCACAGACAAAGAATAACAGCAAAAAGACCAAAACAATTACAAAGAGACCCAAAATGACTACAAAGACAAACAAAACAACTACAAAGAGACAAAATGACTACAAAGACACTCACAAAAAAGGGGCAAAACAATCACAGACAAAGAATAACAGCAAACAACCAAAAAAATCATAGTGACACAAAATGACCACAAAGACACACAAAACAACTAAAAAGAGACACCCAACGACTACTGACATAAAACAACTACAAAGAGACCCAAAATGACTACAAAGAGACACAAAATGACCACAAAGCGACACAAAATGACTACAAAGTGACACAAAATGACAAAAGAGACTCAAAATGACTACAAAGTGACACAAAATGACTACAAAGAGACCCAAAATTACTATAAAGTGACCCAAAATGACTACAAAGAGACCCAAAATGACTACAAAGAGACACAAAATGACCACAAAATGACTACAAAGAGACACAAAATGACTACAAAGTGACACAAAATGACAAAAGAGACTCAAAATGACTACAAAGTGACACAAAATTACAAAAGAGACTCAAAATGACTACAAAGTGACACAAAATGACTACAAAGAGACCCGAAATTACTATAAAGTGACCCAAAATGACTACAAAGAGACCCAAAATTACTCCAAAGTAACACAAAATGACTACAAAGAGACCCCAAATGACTACAAAGTGACCCAAAATGACTACAAATAGTCTCAAAATGACTACAAAGTGATACAAAATGACTACAAAGAGACCCAAAATGACTACAAAGATACCCCAAATAACTACAAAGTGACACTAAATGACCACAAAGACACCCAAAACAACTAAAAAGAGATACCCAACAACTACAAATAGACTCAAAATTACTCCAAAGTAACACAAAATGACTACAAAGAGACCCCAAATGACTACAAAGTGACCCAAAATGACTACAAATAGTCTCAAAATGACTACAAAGTGATACAAAATGACTACAAAGAGACCCAAAATGACTACAAAGATACCCCAAATAACTACAAAGTGACACTAAATGACCACAAAGACACCCAAAACAACTAAAAAGAGATACCCAACAACTACAAATAGACTCAAAATTACTCCAAAGTAACACAAAATGACTACAAAGAGACCCCAAATGACTACAAAGTGACCCAAAATGACTACAAATAGTCTCAAAATGACTACAAAGTGATACAAAATGACTACAAAGAGACCCAAAATGACTACAAAGATACCCCAAATAACTACAAAGTGACACTAAATGACCACAAAGACACCCAAAACAACTAAAAAGAGATACCCAACAACTACAAATAGACTCAAAATTACTCCAAAGTAACACAAAATGACTACAAAGAGACCCCAAATGACTACAAAGTGACCCAAAATGACTACAAATAGTCTCAAAATGACTACAAAGTGATACAAAATGACTACAAAGAGACCCAAAATGACTACAAAGATACCCCAAATAACTACAAAGTGACACTAAATGACCACAAAGACACCCAAAACAACTAAAAAGAGATACCCAACAACTACAAATAGACTCAAAATTACTCCAAAGTAACACAAAATGACTACAAAGAGACCCCAAATGACTACAAAGTGACCCAAAATGACTACAAATAGTCTCAAAATGACTACAAAGTGATACAAAATGACTACAAAGATACCCAAAATAACTACAAAGTGACACTAAATGACCACAAAGACACCCAAAACAACTAAAAAGAGATACCCAACAACTACAAATAGACTCAAAATGACTCCAAAGAGACACAAAATGACTAAATATGCACAAAACAACTACAAAGAGACTCAAAATGACTACAAATACACACAAACAATGGCAAATAGACAAAAATGAACTACAAAAAGACCAACAAAAAGAGGCTAACAACTATATAAAGTCTGTCTGTCTTGCTAGCAGAGGTGGTGGGGCCTTTTTCATGTCTGTGCCCGGGGCCCATTGTTGTCTCTAGGCAGGCAGTGTACAGTCTTAGAGCTTTTTACACTGAAATGAGCATCTCTTGCCCCCACTCACTCTCTCTATGAAGGACTCACTTCCTGGGCTATGACAAGAAAATATTGTATTAAGAGTTGAACAATGGTAGCCTATCCTTTAACGTTTGTATTGTGTTTGTATTTCTAAGGCGTTACTCAGCATTGAAAAGCCAAGGACAGGAGACGAGATACAGGCTTCTCCATGATGAAATGCTACATATTTCTTGAAGAGATAAGCGTTTGTTGCATCAGTGTGCAATGGTTTGACTGCTTATCAAAAATGAGCAGGGAGATGTTGTATTTGGTTGGCTGACATCCTGCAGCACCAGCAGGCATAGATTTTTTTAGATAGGGGGAGAGAGACAGAGAGTGAGTTGTCCCGCCACTGTTAAAGAGAAATTTTGAGACTTTGTGATGTTACCACCAGAGACGGTTAAACAGGGCTGGTTTTTGCCCCAGTTCCCAGTTAAGCTGTCATCTATCTAGAGAACAGGAATGCATGGATTTCATAAAAGCACTGGGCTCTTTCTGTCTCAGTTCTGCTTGGGCAGAGGAGCATGTATTTCTGGTGTGAAGGACTCAAGGGGACATTTTTAAGAATCTCCATAAATCAGTAGCGAGAGAGACAGAGAGAGAGAGAGGTGGGGGGGTAGTAAGAGGCAGTCTAACAAGACAGAGAGAGATAAATGAGGTAGGTGGGGCTGGATAGTGAAAGTTTTAATAGAGCTGATATATATCTGTGTCTGTTTTGTATGGCGTTGTGTGTTTCCATGCGTGTGTTTGCGTGCATCCTGTGTGACAGACCCGCCTACCGGACTCCGGCTAATTAGATAGATGGGTGAACAAGGGATGCAAGGAGGAGAAGAAAGCCATGAAAAGCAGCCATGCCCCCTTTTGATGGAGCTGTTTTTCGTGTAATGTGTAATATTAGATAACAAGCCTCATCCACTTCCTCTCCCGTAAGTCTCTCTCTCTCTCTCTCTCTCTCTCTCTCTCTCTCTCTCTCTCTCTTCAGTTCTCTCTCCTTCCTGAGAGTCCCTTATGGTGGCGGTAAATACAGATATCTAACAAGTGACAAAATCACAACACTGTTTCATGATTAAGTGAGATGTTTTCTGTGCACGCGAAGCCCTCAAAAGACAGGACAGTCAAACAGTCGCCCGAGGGTTGTGCTTACATGCACTGCGCTGAGGGGTTTCAGTATTCAGTATTTTGCCTGTAGTGCGGTTAGCTGCAGCGGTTAGCTGCAGCAAAAAGCAGTTTACTGCACTCCGATCAATACATACTCACCAAAGGAAGTTTGCTTCAAAGATCCTATTTCATACTCTTTTGAGAGGATTGGTGAGCCTAAAGGCCCGGCAGTAATTGGTGTGTGCAGTAGAAACTGTTTTGTGTCTGTCTACAGTTATGAAGACAGAGGCATCACCCTGTGGAAAACTCTTCCTAATTAGTTGTATGGTAATGTTGGGGGACATCAACCGTCTCTCTGGCCACTATTGCTTTCTAAATGAACAAACCACCCATTGTGAGTGTGGTGTGTGTGTGTGTGTGTGTGTTCACGATCCACTTTGGTCAATTATTGTAACCCACTGGCCAAACAGAATGTTGATATTGAACAATTTTGCATAACCCTGGATTGCGTTCAATGATGTATAGTTTTAAATGTTCAATGTGTCATTATCCAAGCATGACAACTACAGCATGGTGAAGTTAAGGTTAAGCAACTGAAACACATGGTAAGGGGAAATAATGCTGACACTGTTAAAGAGTATTGATTGATTTTTCAATTACGGCACTATGTGGGGGCAGCACGGTTCAAACCCGGCTTGGGTTCCTTCTGTGTGGAGTTTAGGGATGTCACGAGATCCGATACTTCGGTACCAAGTCGATGCCAAAATTCTAAAAACGTGACGGTACTCGTTTTCTACAGTACCGAAGGTACCGTACGATGCCTGTAATAAAGTTTCGAAATCGAAATTAACGCGCCAAATGCGGGTAGATTTTCCATTTGGCGAGTAACTCTCTGAAGGCTTCCGTCCTCTGCTTTCTGTGTGTCGGAGTTTTACACACACAGCAGATCCGTCGAGATGTTGGGTTTGTTTACTTTTTCAGAGATCCTTTATTGATTTGTTTGAGAAGAGGATTCACTCGTAGGGGAAAAAACTGAACAAATTGAATTTCTATCTTTTGTTGTTTATTGCTAAATCTCTGAAAAGTGGTGCTTTTCTATTGTCATCAAAATATAACATTAGCATTTTAAATACATATTCAATGGTCTAATGGTCCGTCACCATGTCAGTGAATTTAAACTACTGCTTGCAATCTGAGGATATATTGTATATAGAGAGTGTGCGGGACCAGCCTCTGCTGTTTTCTTACAGTCATTGAGCTATACCTGAGGAATAAAGTCTCATCATTCTCCTTTTTTTTTTTTTTTTTTACCATGGTATCGAATTGGATATAGAGAATCGTGGAAATTCACTGGTATTGGTATCGACTACTAGATTTCTGGTATCGTGACATCCTTAGTGGAGTTTGCATGTTCTCCCATTGTGAGCATGGGTCCAAAGACATGCAGGTTAGGTTAATTGTTGTTAAATTGAATGTGTGTTAATGTGATCAGTGAATGTGATTGTGAATGGTTGTCTGTCTGTCTGTCTGTCTGTCTGTGTCAGCCCTGTGATACTCTGGTGACCTGTCCAGGGTGTACCCTGCTGTGTACCCTGTAAAGCTGGGATCGGCTCCAGACCCCCTGCAACCCTGAATAGGATAAGCGGTTACAGATAATGGGATGGATGTCAATGATGGGACACAACATTATCACCTCAACAGTTCAGGCTGTTCTCATACATCGTTCGTAGCTATACCTACGGAAAGTATTGCACTTTTATTAGAATATATCCCACAAAATCAATTTGTATGTAATCCACGTAATCGTGAATCTGTAAGTATGAAGAGCGACAAAGACCACGTAGAGAGGAGTTCGGGGTGGATGAGTGGTTCAAAAAACACAAGACTTTCGCTCAGGAGACCGGTGTTCGGTGTGAAACCACCAACGTGTCAAATAAGTCAACGTTGGCTTATTTGTCACGTAACTTCCAAACTTAAGTACGCCACTTCTGGAGTTATTTTAACCTAAACCACAATCTTTTCCTAAACCTAACCAAATAGTTTTGTTGCCTAAACCTAGTTGTTTCCTGTGAAGATTGAAATTTATTTTGAAAAAACTGTACGACAAGTGGAAATTAACACTTGTTGCTGAACCTTCGGAAGGAAAACGGACGAAAAATGAGGAATAACTTTTAGAAGAAGATATCATACGAACTGTTGAATGAGGATACGTTGAACAGTTGCCTATTTACACATTCAGCAGACATGGAGCAACATTAGCATTCATTTGGTGTTGAGTATCTGTATATGTCCAATATTCACCTTCTTCTTTTTTGCTGTGCAGAGAGTGTTAAGTAGGTATCAGAGTTTTTGGTGACATTAATACACATTATTATGTCATTCATAAACACAGTCATTCATGTTTTATTCTTGATTAATGAGTTCATCTATAATGTGTTTAATAATTATATTTTCATACTTTATAAATGATGGATTCACCATTTCTAAATAAAGTACTATATCAATTACAAACCAGTTCTTTAGGAGTCGTCAGTGGTTCATAAGATCATTTAGAAAGTGTAAATAAATGATTAATATATATAATGATTTAGACATGCATGTGATATGTGTTTTAATAGATGTTTTATAAACACATATTAATACTGCAATTACATAATAAAACTGCAATTACTAGTTGTTAGTTAGACCCTGCTCATCGGATCCAAAAACAACCTTTCAAAAGCACAAAACACCACTGCTCTTAACCTCATCATCGATGTCTTCTCCGTTCCATTCTCCACCCATGTCTAGAGCCTTGGGGTCACCCTAGACAGCACCCTCTCCTTTGCACCCCACATAAAAAAACGTCACCCGGACTGCTTTCTTCCACCTACGCAACATCTCCAGACTCCGCCCATCCCTGTCTCATTCCAGCACAGAAATCTTGGTCCATGCCTTTGATACATCCCGGATTGACTACTGCAACGCTGTCCTCTCTGGCCTTCCCACCAAACTGCTCAATCGACTTCAAATCATTCAGATCTCTGCCGCCCGGATCATCCCCCGCACCAGATCCTCCGACAACATCGCCCCCATTCTCATCCAACTACACTGGCTCCCTGTTCAATACCGGATTGACTTCAAAAATCTTCTGCTCACCTACAAAGCCCTCCACAACCTCGCTCCCACCTACCTCACTGACCTCCTTCAGGAGTACACCCCCTCCCGTTCCCTCCGCTCATCATCAGCTGGTCTTCTGACCACCCCCACCTCACGCCCCAGCACCATGGGAGCTAGGGCGTTCAGCTGCAATGCCCCCAGGCTCTGGAACACCCTCCCTCCTCACATCCGGCAGTCTGACACCGTTACAACATTCAAATCCCTCCTCAAAACTCACCTGTTCAAACTGGCCTATTCACTGTGGTGTCCATCAGTCCATCACATGTGTCTGCCTAAATGTGTCTCCGTCATGTCTGGTTGTTTTTATCTATTTGAGTATTATTTTATCTTTGTAAGGTGACCTTGGGTGTCTTGAAAGGCGCAGCAATATAAAATGTATTGTTATTATTATTATTATTATTATTATTATTATTATTAATATTATTAGTTAAGTATTTTGTGTGACCTCATCTAAGGTGATGATACTGTGCTATGACGTTTTTCTGACTATTTCAATATACTATACAATTACTTTTTCTGACTTTTTCGGTGTGCTATACTATGACTTTTATGACTTTTTCAACATACTATACTATGACTTTTTTATGACATTTTTGACACAATTACCTTTTTTCGACATGCTATACTATGAATTTTGATGACTTTTTTGACATACTATACTATGACTCATTCGACTTTTTCAACATACCATACTGACTTTTTTTGACCATACTATATAATGACTTTTTTATGACTTTTTCGACATACTATTTATTATATGACATTTTTATGAAATTTTTGGCGTACTATACAATGACTTTTTATGACTTTCTCAACATACTCTACTATACTGATTTGGGCAAAATGTAGCATCTAGTACGAAGTATGCAAACAAAAGCAAAATGTATAGTATAGTATAGTATGTCAAAACAATTTAAAAATGTCATAGTATAGTATGTTGAAAAAAAGTCAAAGTATGTTATGACAAAAAAATTAAAAAGTCATAGTAAAGAATGTCGAAAAAATAAAAAAGTCATAATATAGTATGATGAAAAAAAGTGATAGTATAGTATGTTGAAAAAAATGTCATAGTATAGTATGTCGACATTTTTTAAAAAAGTCACAGTATAGTATGTTGAAAAAAAGTCATAGTATAGAATGTGGAAAGAATATAAAAAGTCATAGCATAGTATGTCAAAAAAATAAATAAAAAAAACTCAGTATAGAATGTCGAAAAAAGTCAAAGAAAGTCATAGTATAGTATGTCGAAATATTAAAAAAGTCATACTATAGTATGTCAAAAAAAGTCATACTATAGTATGTTGAACATTTTTTAAAAAGTCATAGTATATTATGTTGAAAAAATTCATGGTATAGAAAGTCGAAAAAGTCAAAGAAAGTCATAGTATAGTATGTTGAAAAAAAGTCATAGTATAGTATGTCGTAAAAAATTTTAAAAGTCATAGTTTAGTGTGTTGAAAAAAAGTACTAGACTAATATGTCGAAAAAATAAAAAGTCATCGTATAGTATGTAGAAAAAATTAAAAAGTCATATTAATGTATGTCGAAAAAAATAAAACAGTCATAGTATAGTATGTCGAAAAAGGTGAAAGAAAGTCATAGTATAGAATATCCAAAAAATAAATAAAATTCATAGCATGGTATGTCGAAAAAAAGTCATAGTATAGTATGTTGAACAAAAAATAATAATTTTATAGTAAGTCGAGAAAAAAAGGCATAGTATAATATGTCGAAAAATAAAAAAAGTCATAATATAGTATTTTGAAAAAAAGTCATAGTATAATATGTCGAAAAAAAGTCATAGTATAGTATGTCAAAAAAATAAAATGTCATAGTATTGTATGTCAAAAAAATAAAAAAGTCATAATATATTATGTCGAAAAAAGTCAAAGAAAGTCATAGTACAGTATATCGAAAAAATATGTCATAAAAAAAGCTATAGGATGCAGAGAGCAATGGGACAAAACAGAAAAGCTGTGAACCATAAAACCAAAACAATTAGCTGAAAAATGCTAAAAAGCTCCATACAGCTGAGGGTAACTTGAGAACAATTTAAGAAAGCTGTTAAAGGTTTGTTTTTATCTCCCCAATGTTTTCCTTATGGATTATCTCTGTAAATAGCTTACTGATAATGAGTTTTTACTGATGATATTATAATGTGAATCTTAATTCAATTTAACTTTTTATTTGGAATGCATGTGATGCTAATATCTTTTTCTTTTTTTCCTCTTCTATATCTCTTTACCATCCTTTTTAATAATTTGTTCCCTTTTTAAAATTGATTTAAGGTATGCATTGGAGAGCGCCCTGATCAAACCCCACCGAGGGTTTTTTGCACCTCTCCATCACATTTGTTGTTGTTTATGTCATCTCTACTTGTACCTTTTTTATATGTGTAAACAAATAAAATCTAAAATCTAAAAACTGCAGAGTTGGCTGATAATTCACCTCTTAGTCATGTGATCTATTGTTATCATTATAAAAGTACTGGTAAGTGCATCATTTACAAAATCAGCATGACTTCAAGGTCGTGTCTTATGATCCAATGTGTGTGATCCAAACTCTAAATTGTCACACTACTTCCTATATTGCCACTCACTCATCCACACTAAAATCACTTGAATTATTGTTTCAATCAATAGACCTAAAAAAGATCCAGTATAAAAATAATTTATTGGTAACCATGTGGTACCCATTAGCCACCTGTTACACCCAATATCTTCCTATATAGCAATGTGTGTGCCTGTATTTTGTAACATTTTTTTATTATAAGAATAGAAATT
This sequence comes from Adelosebastes latens, assembly GCA_916700685.1. NCBI lineage: Eukaryota > Metazoa > Chordata > Actinopteri > Perciformes > Sebastidae > Adelosebastes > Adelosebastes latens. The sequence continues at coordinate 23,047 of CAKAKR010005726.1, forward strand.
ATGAACGTAAGCCCTCCTTGTCCAAGATATCAGCCCTCTCACTGAGAACCACAGAACCATTCATCTGGGCTGCTGCTCTCATACATTACATTTAACCTTACATAACAGTGACATAGAGAGCCTGTCGCAGCGGCTCACTCTACCAGTGCATCAGGCTGGAATTTTTCTTTTGAAGAATTTCTTTTTTTCTGCTTCACGGAAGTACATGATGGTACACGTCAAAGTGGCCCACGACATCAAGAGCTTGTGACATGCAGTCATGTATAGCCAGCCGCCAAAGAGCCTGCGAGGGATTTCTCCTATAACATTTACCTTTAACCAGACTGGTCAAATGGTTACACATTGGTATTTATAGCAATGACCTGAGGGTTACAGAGGGCTGAGGTATGGGAACATGTACATACTGCTTGTAGTCAGGAGATGTTTCTTGCAACCATCGTGTTGTGTGCTGGAGCAGTTTGTGGCTTCTGGGCTACAGAACAGGACAGCAGGAGGCTCACTAACTTCTGATGCTGGAGTGCACGTGACTGTAGCATCACCAGTTTGAATCCTGTGACCTGGTGGGAAAACAAAAGTGGGTAAACTTAGTCAAAGATAGATCTTATTCCTATAGCAGCTTTTTACAGCAGTAATGATAATTGGTTCAAAAACTCAGAGAGAGAAACTGGCCTCCAAACTAAATACACAAGGACTCAAGCCAAGTCAAGAAGCAAGAAATCTAGGAGTGATTTTTGATTCTGATTTTAATTTGAAGGCTCATGTCTGGAGTATAACAAAAACATAATTTTATCATCTGAAGAATATCTCCAAAGTGAGGTCATTTCTCTCTCTGAGCAACACAGAGAGACTGATGCACGCTTTTATAACTAGCAGGCTGGACTACTGTAACGCTCTCCTTTCTGGTCTACCAAAGAATACAATAAATCAGCTACAATTAATTCCAAATACTGCTGCACGAGTGCTGACTAAAACCAAAAGGAGAGCACACATTACGCCTATTTTAAAGTCTTTACATTGGTTACCCTCCAGAGGAACTGAGAGGAACTGAAAATATTGATATTTTTAAACGTAAACTAAAAACCCATCTATTTAGTCTGGCTTTTATGTAGTGTTTTATAATTTTATGTTTTTTATTTTTAATACTTATTTTATTTATCATCATCATTATAGTGTTTATTTTACTCTATTTTATTTAACCAACATTTTATTGTTGATCATTATCTCTTTTATTCTATTTTATTTTATTAAAATCTTATTATTTTAGAACAATCGGCTTATTTTGTGTAGTTTCATAATTTTTCATTTATTTTTATTGTTATTTTTATTTCCTTGTATTTTACTTATCTTTTATTATCTTAAATACCCATCTCTTATTGCTTTCTTATTCATTGAACTTTTATATTGGTTGTTTTGGTATGCATCAGTCTTTAAATCCATTTTTAACACTCTATATTTTTGTCAATCGTCTGTCCAGCACTTTGAATTACATTTGACTTGTTTGAAAGGCGCTATATAAATGAAGTTTGATTGATTGATTGATTGATCTTAAATCCAACCCTATTGCCAGACATGAACTTAGATATTGGACGATTTTGTCAGTCAGTCAGTCCACTGCATTGGCCCAGACTGAAGTATCTCAAAATCTAATAAATAGATTGCAATGATATTTTGTACAGACATTCATGGTCCACAGCGTATGAATCCTAATCACATAGCTTTTTCTCCAGCGCCATTATGAGGTTATGACAGATTAATACAGTCAACATAAATTGTTAATAAATATAAATAATAGCTGCATTTCAAAGGTATGTTTGTTATTTTCCATTTACAGAGACTTGAAATTGAAATAATTACTAAGATATTTCTTTTTGTGGAAACAAAACAGAGGCTGGATTGTAGGCCATTTTTAAATATTCAGTAGCGTACTGTACTTATCTGGAATTATACGACGCTTAGATAAAGTAATATATAGTATACTGTATGCTGCATATGTATTGGATAAAGTACGCCTAAGGTTGCTCTCAGGTGTGATGGCATGTGCAATGCTTCCCCCAAGTTTTAAATAATAAATGTGCTCTTTTAGGGTAAAGATTTCTGGTGGAATTCAGCCACGTACATACAGCTTGGTTGAGGTCAGGGATTTGAACTAGTGACCTTTAATTCCTCCGATCTGTTTGTGACAGCGGCTTCAGATTCCCGGCACCATTATGCAATGTGATGCTACAGTGAACACCACAGATGTGATTTCACAGCCTATTTATCTGAGGAAATTCTCTCTCATAAGTCACATTAAAAACAACACAATAGTAACAACGTGAGAAACGTATGCAGGATTTTCTGTAGAGGTCTCAAATGAAAACGTTCTATTACAGCTTGAGTTAAGTGCTGATGAATGTCTTCCATCAGCATGTTTTGATTATTCCTCTCTCTCTGCCACTTGTGATGCGTAACTTACCAATTTACTGGAGGGGAATTAGTATCGAACGGAGCGAGGCCGTAGAAAATCCCCAAATTGGACCAAATGAGGAAGACTGGTTTTGCACATTAACATTTGAATTGGATCGTGTAATTGCTGTTAATTTGATGGATTTAAACACAAAAATCTGTCAAGAAGCAGAACAACTCTTAATATGCCACTGTTTAGATCATGTGGTGTCATCTCATGGGAAGGCACATAAATTAGGGATGCACCGATGCCGACACCTGATCTGATATCGGGCAGATACTGACTCAAATAGCTGGATCGGATATTGGTGACAATGGAGCCAATCTATAAAATTCAATTCTACGTTTATACACTATATACGTTATATACTATAATTGTAATTGCTGTTTAAGTTTTGAACAATTTGTTGCTGCATTAAAAAGGTTTACACTTGAATAGTAATTCTTTTGAAGATTTCTTTTACCAAGTTGTTGGGGAACGATTTATTATTTTAAAAGAACAATAAAATACATTTATATCTATGTATTTATTGGTCATATTTTGTTTTACAAAGTTATGGAAAGCAATGTTTAAGTCAAGCCTGATGTTGCCTTACACATAAAAGAATGATCGCAGTCACTTCCACACAGTGAGGCATACAGCTTATTCATTAAACACTGGTATCGGATCGGTACTCGGTACCCAAAGCCCAGGTACTGCTGTCGGTATCGGGACTGAAAAAGCTGGATCGGTGCATCCCTAGTATAAATAGCACGACATTACGAAGACATTCTGCATGTCATGAGAACGCATTTTACCCTTTTTCGCGTGTCATTTGTGCCACGCAACAACACAGCGGTAACGGTCGCAGGTAGGTTTAGGCAACAAAAACATTAGGTTTAGGGAATACATCATAGTTTGGCTTAAATATAAGTACATAAACTAAGTAAATATGTAGGAAAATAATGTAACAGAAGTACGGAAAACACAAAACAAACGTCACTAACGTAACTTCAAAATAACTCAACAACACTTTGGGACATGAACACCGGTCTCCTGGGTGAAAGTCCTGTGTTTGTTGGACCCATCCACCTCCCCTCCCCTCCCGCCCGCCATCAGCTGTCTCTCTCTCACTTTTTATTTTACGTCACCAGCTCTGAGCGTACCATATTTACACGGATGTGTTTACATTGCAGTCAATACAGACTATGTGGCGTACAAATGACACGGCAAAAAGCATGAATGGCGTTCTTATTGCATGCAAAATTACTTGCAAATTACCGTGTCATTTATATGCCATTTAGTGCGACCGGGCTGGGTGTCGAGATGAATGTTGGGTGTCATTGTGGCTCATTTGGCCCAGTCATATCAGCACACCAACCAGCTGGTGGAAAAAAAGATCCACTGTTTTATTGTTAATTTCTACCCCATGTCTCTGTTCAAATCAAGATAAATCGAAGCATTAGTTTCAATAAAACACAGCGTCCCTCTCTTGAGAGGTGTTTAATCTCCACGCTGTGCAAAGAGCCCACCGCTCCACACGGATCACCTGATTTCACAGCTCATATGTCCGTGACGAGGCCCGGCCTCGTATATCACTATGACCTCAGGTAACAGAGGCGCAGCGTCGCCTTTGCAGGCTTCTTACTGCTCTGGCTTCACATCATGTACAATATTAAACTGATATGGAAATTAAGAGATGAACAAAAGCACTCATCCTCTCCTTCCACCTCTCTCTGTCAAATTGAGGCGCTGCAACTAAATTAGCATCACTTAATGTCATCAAAAGGACGAGGAGCAAGTTTTTCTTTCAGTCTCTCTTTCACGCTCTCTCTCTCTCTCTCTCTCTCTCTCTCTCTTTTATCTCACTCATTTTCCTAATTAGCAATAAAAAGGTGAATAGCCCCCCCAGCTCCTCTCTATCGTTGTCAAAGCTCTCCTCTGCCTCCATTTCTCTCCACATTAACCAGTTTTATAGATGGTCACGACTTTTGTGTGTGTGTGTGTGTGTGTGTGTGTGTGTGTGTGTGTGCGTGCCTATGGATTTGTGTGTGTTGTTTATGCTTGCGTGGCATATGTGTGTGTGTCAACTTGCAAAGCAGTAACCCAGATTTCACTGTCACGCCTCAGCAGCTAATGAGCAGCGTTGAGGCACTGCTAGTTAGTGAAGCATGCGTGCATGTGCATGTGTATTGTTGTGTGTATATATGCCTGCATGCGTGCGTGCCCTGTCCATAGTGGAATAGCCATTAGCAATTATCCAGGCGCCATGCAGCCAACAAGTATTTCAGCACCTTGGTAGTGGAAACCACACACACACACACACACACACACACACACACACACATGCATTATCATATGCTGGTGTACTTGGCACCCAGTCTCAGACAATGGGAGACAGCCTCACATAACTCACATACACAAATCACAAAGGAATATAGTGCACACAGTCTCACACACACCCTATATGTGTGAACAGATTCATGTGAAGCACTAAGTGAATCATAATGTCATAGCGGTGCCCTTGAGCAAGACACCTCTGGGCTTGATGTCAAGTGTCAACAAGAGAATCGGTGGTTGTGTTCCTACACATAACAGTAACCTGAGAGAAAATATAAGGGGAAACCGTAAACATACAACTTCCATTATGATTGTCCCTCTGCCGTAGGCAGCAGTGTGTTGACTGTAACTATATTACCATATGCCAAGGGATGGGCACTTTTACTCCAGTGCATTATTGTACCATTTAACTTTATACATAATTAAGCATGTGGGATCCCAGTTGAACTCACGCTCTATAGTCTTGGCAGTGTTACTGTTTTGCTCTACCCATTAACCCATAATCATTAAGATCCACACGGAACAAGCGTTTCCAGTAAAAGTTTGAACTGATCATAAAATGTCAACTTAAACAACTGCACTTTACAACTACACTCAGTGCCCACATTCTGAAACACCCATAAACTGTTACATGATGTGACCACATGTGCATAAATATATTCATAAGTGCACAATTGAATGGCTTAGTGCAAACACAGACGTCGCATAATAAATGTCTCATCAACCAAAAGCAGCTGTATGCGGGCGGCACTGTTGTATATTCGCATAATGTCCAAAGGACATTATGCGAATATACAAAACACATATGCACACACGTTACAGCCAAAGATTTGTGCTTATTGCAGATGATGGCACTTGCCAGAAATGTCTTCCGCTGTGAGTCCCCTGACACTAATATTGACGAAGCAGTGCTGCTACTTAGTTTTCTTTTGTGGAGGAAGGAGCTGTCTGTAGCTTCTTGATGGGCAGATTGAGATTGCAGGAAGAGGCGGAGTTAGGTGACCTTCAGACTTGCTCGCTGAAAGTTTTTCATGTAACTGTGGCCAAACTGTAGAGATTGTATTTACATTTGGCTGAGAGCTGATCACGGGGCAGGCAGACAGACCACCTCCAGATGTGGTCTGTCTGATCCAATCATACTCAGGTTGCAATTCGTTTACACCTTACATTAAAGGTATAATATGTCACATTGGTAGGTTGCTGTTTGTAAACACACAGCATTCAAATTTGGCCACTCCTCCTCGGCTTAATGAGCGAGAGAGAGAGAACAGTGATGGTTTAGCAAGCTATTGAGTGACTGAAGAGAGAGAGCGGCGTTAGTGAGAACAAAGCAGTGAATCAGAGAAATTAAACATTATTGTCTGATTGTGTCACGGCGGTTACATTCTAAAGCACAAATAAACACAACTCTGCACAACTCTTCACGACCCTGCAGGAAGGTGGCGAGTTGCCAGATTTTGAATGAACGCAGCCGAAGGTCAGGCTTCATCCTGTCCCCCGTGGCTCGGCGCTGCTCTCGGTCAAACTCAAGCTGATACACTGATAGCAGCGCTCTGCACGCAGCAGAGGAGAGACAGAGGAGCAGGGGAAACACTGAAGCACATGCATATAAAAAACACACAACCCATTATCATCCGTCAAATACGGCCGATTTGTATCTGATAGAGTTAAAGAGGGACTTGTGCATCGGTATCAGACGCCAAGGAGTGTAACAAAGCGACGACATTTGACCATCTGAACACCCTGTGCGCTGTTGTTGGCTGGGGGTTACAGCCCCATGTGGGGCCCCAACGCTCTTTGCTAAAGCCCAGAAACGTCCCGAACACAGCAAAATAAGAAAAAAATTGAAAATACAAGCAGAGGGCTGCAGGGCACTTCGTCTATTGTACACCGTACTGTACGTAGAGTTTTGAGTGAGGCCATATTTAAAAAAAAAAATCTGGGTCTGGTAATAAAAAAATTGCTAATGGGAAACTCAAAAAGAGCGAGTCGCGTTGAGTAGAGCCGTACCGTACAACGCAGTGGAGCCAAATTTTCAGTTGTCTGACTCAAATATGAATATTTAACTCTGTCGCTCTGTCTCGTATAGTCTGTTTTCATGAGCGGGACTGCAGTACTGTGCAGTCTTCTTTTAATTATTCCGATCAACATACCCATCCATCCATTATCTGTAATCGCTTATCCTATTCAAGGTCACGGGGGGGGCTGGAGCCGATCCCAGCTGACATTCGGCGAAGGGCGGGGTACACCCTGGACAGGTCGCCAGACTATCACAGGGCTGACACACATAGACAGACACGCTCACATTCACACCTATGGGCAATTTAGAGTCAACAATGAACCTAACCTGCATGTCTTTGGACTGTGGGAGGAAGCCGGAGAACCCGGAGAAAACCGACACTAACACGGGGAGAATATGCAAACTCCACACAGAAGTGGCCCCAAGCCGAGTTTGAACCTGCGACCCTCTTAAAGCATCTGCAACACTTCCATAAAGCATAATTAATTGTTTGACTTTGATTAATAGGATAATAACTCAACCTGTTCAGATAAGAACATTGCCCGGTTATTACAGGTGAAGGTGTCACAAGTGAGAGTCTTTGTCGTCTAATTCCTGGCATTTAAAGAGTGTTTGCTAGTAATGCTTGGACAATTATAGGCATGGAAAAGCTACACGATCTCCCAGATGGAGTAATGTTTCCTATTAATGGGGAAGAACCACTTCAAAGCGACTAAATAGGATCATCCGTATTGATCTCTAGATCTGTTAACTTATACCTCGCCAGTCAGTCAGTGCCAGTGAACTGGAATTTCTAAAAATTTCATCAACCGTTTCAAAAGCTTGTAACCGGAGGCCTGTCGGCGCTGTATGAACAGATTACAGGTGTAATCTGAGCTTCTGATGGAATTTTTTAAACTCGACCTTTGCAGGTGGGCGGGAGTGGTGGGGCGAGGAGGAGGAGGAAAGAGGAAGATTCAGTCGGCGGTGTGCAGAGCACTGAGACAAAGACAGACTAAGAATAGGAAAGCAGTGTGTGACATCAGTTGTGGAGTTTCCAATTTAGTCACAGCGAGAGAGCGATGGCGGTGGTATCATGCTGCTTTTGCTTAGTTATTACTAAGCCTAAATTAGACTTATTATTATTATATATTGTATATATAGAATTATTGTTAATGCCATAGACACACACAACCCTTAGTCTCTGGCCCTGTTGAGACCTGGTATTAACATGCGTCCTCAGTGAGCCGATCACAAGTCCACAGCTCTAAATACAGGTGTGAACACACTCATTGAGGACGCATTGACATCTGATCTTTCAGACCACATTCAGAGGTGGTCTGGGCCACATATGACCACATTCTTTTAGCAGTGTGTACGCGAATGCGTCCTGGGCCACATTAAGAACCGCCTACTCAACTGATGTCCATCTGGTCTCTGCCCTACTCAGGTGAACAGACAAGCAGACACGGGCGCTTGTCACCATGGAAACGGCCTCTGTGCTCTACTGTATCCTGTCAGTGCAACTGTATTTTATGAAAGTATATCTTATCTATAGGCTACATATCTACAGACTATCAGACTAGGCATGGGAAGTGCATTATTATCATGCTGTCGGAGACGTATCGCTGTTTTTGTTGTGCTTTGTGCGGAGCTGACGCCCGCCCGCCCGTAATAACCTTTTATTTTGATGTTAATACAATGTACCAGAATTCCCGAATATGTAGGATATTACTACTGACATTCATGTAATTATACGTCACAACGGCTGCTGCATTAGCCATGTGTTTACTTCGTGTTTATTTGCATATAGAGCGGGGAAGTGAGATCGGATCACTGAAGACGCATGTGGAGACGCATTCTAAAGCCAGGTGTGAACAGACGTACTTAAAAATATCCACTTGTGTGATCCGATCACTGAGGACGCATGTTAATACCAGGTCTGAACAGGGGCCTCTGTCTCTCTCTCATGAGTCCAGCTACACATATTGTCCAGTGAAAAAGACAGAGTTCTCCGCATGTTTGTGGCAACAACTGCGCCCTTTGGTGGCTCAGAAGTGCTGCTGGCGTAGCAGCAGATCTGGCGTAGTATCTTTTCCCTGATGGGATTACAAAACTTGGCAGCGTTTGTGTTGTCTCTTTATATTGTGTTATCCTCCAGATTTGAGGAGTAAAACCCGACATCTCCACTAGCATTAAAAGAAATCAGAATAAGGGATGCACCAATACCGGATCGGATATCGAGCCCATACTGACTCAAATAGCTGGATCGGTGACAATGGGAGTCGGTCTATTCAATTCAGTTCTATGTTTATATACTATATACATTGTATACTGGAATTTTAATTCCTGTTTAAGTTTTGACCATTTTGTTGCTTCATTAAAAAGGTTTACACTTGAATTGTAATTCCTGTTAATTTTTAAGATTTTTTTTACCAAGTTGTTGGTGTACGATTTGTTATTTTAATAAAGAATAACAATTCAGTAAGTGTATATCTACGTATTTACTTGTTACGTTTTGTGTTACAAAATTAGGAATTAGCCTGATGTTGTCTTACACATAAAAGAATGATCCCAGTCACTTCTACACAGTGAGGCACACAGTTTATTAATTAAACACTGGTATCGGATCGGTACTCAGTATCGGCCGATACTCAAAGCCCAGGTATCGCAATCGGTATCGAGACTGAAAAAGTTGGATCGGTGCATCCCTAATCAGGACATAACTGTCATTATGATCAGTGTTGGACATTATCATCTGTGCCATGGTGGACTGCTTTTACATGAATTTAAAGGTAACTTAATTCAAAGCTCGAAACAACGAGCAGAGAGAGACAGAGACGGAAACTGAGGCCCCCCACAGCTGGAATGTGACCCCAAAGAACCTCTTTCCTTACTCTCTTCTGGGTCCCTGGTGTTGAACCAGATACTTGGACAAAACAACAAAAGGCAGAGGATTTATGCCTCCATTTGGTTTTAGGGCAGAACAGGAGAACAGAGTATTCAGTTGAGAGGTTTCTGTGTCCCTCCCACTTCAGCATAATCTATAGTTTCACTGCCTCTGTAGGCACCTCAAGCGCACAGCAGGGAGGCTGCACAACAATAAATCACAAAGTTTGTTGTTGCAACTGCAAAAAAAAAAATGTTTTTGAAAAATAAGTGTATAGTGTGTGAATATTTATTTACAAATTGACAATGCATATTAAACTAAAACAAGTAATATTTCACCCTGTTGACCATGATTAAAACCAGATTTATTTTTGCAGTGTGCAATGTCCGTCAGAATCAAACTGTGTTTTCAAAGTGTTTACAGTCAGTCAAATTGATGTGAGAAATGAATTCAAAAATATTAGTCATAGGGAAAACAAGATAAAAAAATAATGAGATGAGAGGATACACACAGCAGCAGCAGCAGGAGCAGCTCTGTACTTTCACTCACACTGTTGGACACTTAATAAGTCCTCCACTGCAGCGTTGGGGTGGATGAGTGGTTCGGTTATGGCAGCCGCAGGCGGTGTTACAACACGGGGCGAGACAAGCACCAGTCCGCAAACTCACTCTCTCACCCAAAACATTTTTAATCAGCACCATGAACCGAACATGGCAGTTTTCCATCAGCAAGTTCTGTAGCTTTCTAATCCCCCAAACTACAGCTGATTCAGAGTGTTGCCAAAACCGCGTTACCCCTCACAGCCTGGTCTTAAGCATGTAATAGACCAGCCTGTCCATCAGAAGAAAGCGCGTCAGTGTCGCATTTTGTATAGCCGAGATGTGATTATTACACGCCTGTATGAAGGTGCAGTGTTATGAAGTGATGGTTGTCATGTGACGTTTGTCACATGTTGCGTAGTGACAGAAGTCTAACGTCAGAGCTAGTTAGGTAGTATAGTATAAAGTGAGAAAGATCACTTACGGTGGGCAGGTGGGGAGAATGTCTGGGCCCAACAAACACAGGACTTTCAAACATGGAGACCTGTGTTTGAGACCGGTGTTTTGTTTTTTTAAGTTACGTTAGGGGCGTTTGTCATACTGACAGTTGTCACTTGACGTTTGCCATGGGTTTTCTGAAACGTTACGTTGTTTCCGTACGTGTGTTACTATTTTAAGCCCAACCATGACGTTTTCCCTTAAAGGTACTGTTTGTAACTTCTTACACTTACACTCTTATAAATCATTGCGGGTCGGTGTCCCATGCGCGCTCGCGTGTTGCTACGCTGTTCAGACTCAGACTCCAACACAAACTACACGGAAGCACCAAAATCGCTATAAGTTATATCTAGTGAAACTCGTCTTGCAAAACAGTGTCAACTAATCCTGCTCCAGCCCCCCGACCGTGGCCAGAAGACACAGGGGAGACCTTAGCTTTGGTCTCCAGGGCCGGAGTCTCTGCTGTACTCTGCTCCTCTGCTCATCTGCCTGCATTCACTCACACACCGCGCTCGTTCTCACTCGCTCTCTCGCTCCACCTCTCACGTGCATGCGCGCACACTACACACTGCAGAAGAGTTAGTTTAGCTCTGAGAATATCTAGTGAATGTACAGTGGACGTTTGTGCAGAAATAACTGCTGCAGCTCCTCCAGACCAACAGAGGTTTCCCGTGTCTTGTGAAGTGACGGGGCTCCAGAGCGAGTGACATTATCGTCTCCGACCAAAACTCCGGTGTCTCCCCTGTTCCCTCCGGCCGCGGTCGGGAGGCTGAGGCAGGAAAAGCCAACACTAGCAGTGTGTTCCAATCCGCATACTTCTGTTCTTACACTTACTATTTTGAGTGCATAAGTGCGTTCACACTGGGAAGTATGGCAAAATGCAGTGCACTCAAAGTACCCGGATATTGTACTCAAAACGGTCAAATCGTTGAGTGTGGAACGCTGGACACTTTCCACACTCAACTGTCGCCATCTTGGCTATGTAGCGGAAGGGGCGGAGCCACGACCACTATTCAAACAGTCGTAGATAACAGAATAAAACAATACAATACGTAAATATACCGGTGCATTTTCAGCCAACAGGAGGACACATTGTAGGCGTAGGCGACGACGTTGGAAACGTAATTTCCACTCCGCTTTTATTTTTTTCAGAAGATATTTTGGCGGGTAGCGAGCCGCGGATAAATGTTGCAGTCGTCATTTCCGGTCGGTGCGCCGCAGAGTATTCGATTTGAGACGACCCTACCCCGCTGAAATTTACGCACTACTCAAGTGAGTACAGAGTGCACAAAGTGCATTACATTGAAGTGTACTTCTGGAAGTACGTGGATTGGAACACACTCTAAGATCAGCATTGATTCATGGAGAGACCTTCGTCTGGTCAGCTAACATTACTGCCAAGCAGGTGAAATATGATGTGATATTGTGGTTTTAGCTGACGTGTGTCGCCTCACTGTTTTGAGCGATGCTCGTTCATGTCTATGTAGAGCGAGCAAAAGCGCGAGCAACAGGACGCTGACTTTCGTTGACTTAACGGCCACAGGTGTCTCTGTAACAAGCAATTGATTGATTGATTCTTACACAGAGTCCCTTTAACCTAACTAAGTGGTTTTGTTGCCTAATCCTAAGTGAGCTGCTTTGCCGTCCCCTGCTGGTACTGCACCTTCATACTGGCGTGTAATATTCCCGTCTCTGCAAGGCAAAACGTGACACTGACACGCTGCCCTCTAGTGGACAGGCGGGTCCATTACACGCTTTGGCGTGATATCGGGTTGCCCCGAAAGATGAAAACAGACAGGAATAAACTCAATGACCTTGGGCATAAATATGTCCATTTTCATCCTTTGGTCGTTTTTCATTTTGATAGTGCGTCAGTAGGTGTTATCATGCATACCGTGTGTCGTCCAGGTAGTTATCAGCATGGAAAAATAAACTAAACCAGATGTTGTCAAGCACCCACATCCTGTTTTACATAATCATGTTATGGAGTCCAAAAGTATTTAGAAGTAGAATTAAATAGAGACTGTTTATACACATTAACAGTGTCAAAATGCTCCTGTGCGTGTTTTGTCATTGTGAAAGCATAATAACTTTTAATAACACTTTTATAAATGATCGTAGATTAATGAGTATCTCCACTTGTAGGACGATAGGAATGATGAGAAGAATTATTGATGTTCACTTTAAAATCTACACTTTTATCCCGGCCACTGATGCTCTCTGTTAAGTGGTGTTTGATTTGAATTCAGTCAAACAATTTAAATTAGAAAGTAAAACTACAGTAGCACAGAATTACCGCCTCGCAGTTGTACGCCTCCGCCAACCAGTCAAGTTGCAGTTTACGTCCATGTCTGTCCAAAATGTCATCGCTTCATCTTTTTATCCTGTTAGATATTTGTTGGAAAATTTTCATAAATAGCACATTTGTTCTTGAGTCATGGCCAAAAACGTGTTTTGTGAGGACACAGTGACCTTTGACTTTTCATCCCTAAAATTTAATCAGTTCATTCTTGAGTCCTAGTGGATGTTTGTGGACCAAATTTGAAGATATTCCCAAGGTTCTCATTCTCAAGGTGTTCCTGAGATATTGTGTTCACGAGAATAGAACGGATGGACGTATGGATGTACGGCCGGACAGACGGACGGACAGACCGACAGACAGATGGACCACCCCAAAACATAACGCCTCTGGCCACAGCTGTCGCCGGCGCGGAGGCATAAAAGTGAATTGAACAATTTTTGATTCACAGCGCTAAAGTAAAGGATCTTTATATATTAATCTCTTCTGGTTTAAGAAGAAGAAGAAAAGCCAAAGAAAAATCCAAATTCCTACCAGGCTAATGCAACTTAAATTAGGTTTCATTGTCAGTTTGAGTGGATAACACATTTCTGTGACAACACCTTGACGGTGCATGTATGTACGTGGAGATATATAGCATGTGGGTGTGTGTGTGTTCCCAGCTGACTAGGAGGCTCATTTATTTTCCTTCTCTCTCTCTCTAAATTATCCTGACAGGGCTTATAGCCTTTCTCTTCACCTCAGTGGCCTCACCTCATCTCCAATCAAACCCTGCTCTGACACACTCTATCTGTGGACCTGTGTTTCACTGCATGCACCCGCTCATCACACACAGCCAATCGAACAAGATGCATGTGTGCAATTTCCCTTGTGTGTGTGTTTATGCTGTGCATGCCCTTTCCCCTCTCGTGCTGACGCGTTGTGTAATAGCACTCGTCCGCTTCAAACCCACTCTCCGACAGTACATTATTTTGGCTGTTACACACTCACACAATAGACATGCACACGTATGCACACACACTTCTACTGTATAAATCCACTGAAACACACATTGGCATTTTTCAATCAAAAATGTTTAAACAAAAACCACTGAGTGAGAACACAACAGATTCAAGCTGCTCTCCAATCTGTAACTCAAGATGTTTCAGTGCACAGGGACAGATTTGTAAGCAAAAAGAAAAAAAAAAAGAAACAGTTTTGAGAGCAAATCCCTGAGTTTGTGAGCTCAAAATCTGCTCTCGCTGTTTCCTCCAGCTGTTTTCTCAGATTGCGAGCACTCGAAGGAAGCCGTATACCACTCGCTAGAATCCAGCGACGCGATTCCTCTCGAGGCTCAAGTCATCGATCGACACTCATGATTCTGTCCACGCTCGCTCTCGGACCTCGTTTGGTGTTTATAAATCTGCCCCTCTCTGCCTCTTTATGTGCTTGTTCAACTCTTTTGTCTTTAATGGACTTCCATACATCATCGCCGCATGTCCTCACGTGTGTGACAATCTTTGCAAAGTCTGTTCTCTGGGCAGCTGCAGTATGTTTCCCTCAAGCAGCCGATCTCTATGACCAAACTGCTCAGTCACTACATGCTTAAGATTTCCTTCACTTTGACTAAAAATAGAGAATGTTTTCTCTTCTTTGCTTCCTGAACATGTAGAGTGTGTACTTCTCATAGTCTTAACTCAAATCTGAACACACAGACATGGTAGGTATTTTTAGACTCAGTGTGACTCCATGAGTATCTGTGAGTACTTTGTAAACAAGAACCGGTAATAACTAATCCGGCATACTCGGCAAAGTATTTTTATTACTGGAGATGTAGGTACAAATACAAAAGTAACAAATAATTCCATTTTTAATATTTTAAATAAAAAAAAAAAAAAAAAAAATACAGACAGAACAGAGGCCTGTACTACGAAGCAGGATTTGGCGTTAGCGAGGTAACTTCAGCTTTAACCCTTCAGGGTTTTCCGTCCTACAAAGGTGGATCACTTCTTACCGGGGTAGATCTCCATGGTAACTTGTGCTGAACAGCTAACCTGCTCTGGAGCAGGTTCTGTTCCAGATAAGAGATCAACTCGTATGAAAGCACCGCCTACTGACCAATCAGAGCTCGTTGCGGTGATTGTTTGATAATATTACACACATGTGAAGAAGTTTAGGTCAAAATCCAGACAAAAAACAACACAGTTTAAACTGACAAATGCAGGAAGGACAGCTGGATTTATGCTGTGGGTGTTTACAGCTTTGAATTGTGTTTTTTTATTTATTTTTTTTACTTGCTCTTGAGTCCGTTTCTCACCGCCGGAGACGGGGACGCAGCTGAAAGAAGACTGAAATAGTCATAGACACCACATCATAACCACAGGGTATGAAGAAGTGTAATCCATTCATCCATTGCACTCCTAAAAGCTATTTATATCTAGACGACTATATGTAACTTTTGAGTATTCCGTTAAATTATTAGTCTGTTAATTTACGCATTCATAAATCAGGAGTTTTTTCTTTTGCCAGCTGCCCTTCCAGCATTTGGCAGCTTCAACTGTTTTACTTTTAGTCTGGATTATGTGTTTATCTTCTTCGCATTTGTCTAATATAGTTCGCTCTTCCTTTGTAAAATGTGCCGCTCCGCCTGTCTGTCTGCAAGTCTGTGGACTTGTCCATGTCTGATTGGTTATATACTGCAAACACCTCCCCGTTCATGTGAACGCGCTCACAGCCAGACTGAGAAACCTTGGGTAGATTTACCAAGTTGATAACCACCGTCAACAAGAAGATACCCTGGGTATGTTGAACTCGCTTCGTAGTACAGGAGTCAGGAGTCAGGAGTATCGGAGAATAAAAATAAAAACAACATGTCATGTTAGCAGGTTAGTAGGTTTGCGGATTGACATTTTATGAAGTCTCATATAAGCAAAGAGCATTAGACAATGAAACAGAAAATATTTAGGGCTGTCAATATTTAATTTTGATTAATCGCATGATTGTCCATGGTTAATCGCAAATGAATCGATTACCAAGTTAATTTTGTATCTTTTCAAAATGTACCTTAAAGGGAAATTTGTCAAATATTTAATACTCTTATTAACATGGGAGTGGACAAATATGCTGCTTTATGCAAATGTATGTATATATTTATTATTGGAAATCAATTAACAACACAAAACAATGACAGATATTGTCCAGAAACCCTCACAGGTACTGCATTTAATTCAATTCAAATCATAACATGGCAAACTGCAGCCCAACAGACAACAACAGCTGTCAGTGTGTCAGTGTGCTGACTTGACTATGACTTGCCCCAAACTGCATGTGATTATCATAAAGTGGGCATGTCTGTAAAGGGGAGACTCGTGGGTACCCATAGAACCCATTTTTTATTCACATATCTGGAGGTCAGAGGTCATCGCTCTGCTCATTGCTTGCATTGACATATCATGGTCATTTTATGATGTATTACAGTAGGTGTATTACATATTTGTCCTTTAAGTCTCATATTGGCAAGAGCATTAAATAATGAAAATGTACAAAATAGGTGTAGGTGCCTGGTGTAGGCAGCAGGCGTCTCTCATCTCCATCTGATCTGAGCCTTGTTAGAAGCCTTGATAGAAGCCTAGTTAGAAGCCTTGATAGAAGCCTTGATAGAAGCCTTGATAGAAGCCTTGATAGAAGCCTTGTTAGAAGCCTAGTTAGAATCCTTGTCAGAAGCCTTGATAGAAGCCTTGTTAGAAGCCTTGATAGAAGCCTTGTTAGAAGCCTTGATAGAAGCCTTGTTAGAAGCCTTGATAGAAGCCTAGTTAGAAGCCTTGTTAGAAGCCTTGATAGAAGCCTTGTTAGAAGCCTTGATAGAAGCCTTGATAGAAGCCTTGTTAGAAGCCTTGATAGAAGCCTAGTGCCGTGTTAGAAGACTTGTTAAAAGCCTTGATAGAAGCCTTGATAGAAGCCTTGATAGAAGCCTTGATAGAAGCCTAGTGCCGTGTTAGAAGACTTGATAGAAGCCTTGATAGAAGCCTTGATAGAAGCCTTGTTAGAAGCCTAGTGCCTTGTTAGAAGACTTGTTAGAAGCCTTGTTAGAAACCTTGTTAGAAGCCTAGTGCCTTGTTAGAAGACTTGTTGGAAGCCTTGTTAGAAACCTTGTTAGAAGCCTAGTGCCTTGTTAAAACCTTGTTAGAAGCCTAGTGCCTTGTTAGAAACCTTGTTAGAAGCCTTGTTAGAAGTGGGAACCAAATGTCAGATATCTTTCACAGAGATAAACAAAACATTCAGGATACGTCTTGTCGGTCTTTTGTTGAATCAGCAACGGCAAATTTTAAAAATGATTAATTCACAAACATAATATATTTTTTTTTAGAAAAAGCCATACTTTTATTCTGCACCTCTCTAAAAGCTCTGGGTATGTAGTATTGTTTTTTTTTTTTAATGATTCGTCAACATAACAATGTTATCAATAAGAACTTTAAATATGATTTGGCATACTTCTAAAGGTGCCAAACACCTCAGACAAATGTAGGCAAAAAAAATAAATATAATTTTTTTAAAAGTAGCCCTGTACAAAATGTTATGGCCATCCATCAATAGTTGGTTAGATATATATCAGAACCACGTTACTTTAGTGTGGCTAAAAAAAACATCAAGTGTCTTCTTAATAAGGTATTGGGCCACCACAAGCCTCCAGCTTCAGTGCTCCCTGGCATAGATCTTACAAGTCGCTATAGAACTCTACTGGAGGGCTGAACACCATCTAAAGATATTCCCTCCTTTGGTGTTTGGATGATGACGGAGGAGAGGTCATGCCGGTCAAACATCTCCTACTGTATGTGTTCAGTTTGAGATCATGAGTGTGAAGGCCATAGAGCATGAGTCACATCATTTCCATACACATCAAACCATTCAGTGAGCTCTAGTGACCTGTATGAAAGCAGCTGTATTTGTTGTGTTTCTCCGCTCATGTATTCATGTTTTTCTTTTAATTTGTCACCTGTTTATATATATATATATATATAGTCACGTGTTTAGGGAGAAATTTGATCTCACTACTGCTACCACCAAAAGATACATTACTGAGATACTGATAATTAGGATGCAACAAAACACATTTCTGAGAAAGCTACAACCCAGATCACGGAGTTCAAGTGGTCTCTTGACGCTTTTTGTGCCAGATTTCCGGGAACTAGCTTCCGCTCTCGTCAACATAATGAAGAGCGTATAAGGATGCTTCCCTCAGCTTGGGGGCTGATGTGTTTCTGCACATGTTTTCTCATGATTCTCAGAACCTTTTTCTTTTAAAATTACAGCTCAAGAGAATCTTTTTTAGATTGGAATCTCATTCTTTTTTTTTTGGGAATGTTGTTTATGTTGGATCACAAATCTCAGGAACCGACAAAAAATGTCCATATTTCCCCTTCCTTATTTTATTATCTAAGTTTAAGGGCTGTCAAAGTTAACGTGATAATAACTCGTTAACGCAAATTTGTTTTAACGCCACTAATTTCTTTAACGCGTTATAACTTGGGATTTTTAGGTTGTAGCGGGTTCAAAGCTGGAGCTGAAGATACTGGCATCATAGGAAACTAGAAAACGTACGGAATTTAGTTGCTTAATTATACTAGCTTGTTGCAAAGGAGGTTAAATAACTCTCAAAAGTTGCACAAAATTGTGCCAGGGAAAACTGGCATGGCCATTTTCAAAGGGGTCCCTTGACCTCTGACCTCCAGATGTGTGAATGTAAATGGGTTCTATGGGTACCCACGAGTCTCCCCTTTACAGACATGCCCACTTTATGATAATCACATGCAGTTCGGAGGCAAGTCATAGTCAAGTCAGCACACTGACACACTGACAGCTGTTGTTGCCTGTTGGGCTGCAGTTTGCCATGTTATGATTTGAGCATATTTTTTATGCTAAATGCAGTACCTGTGAGGGTTTCTGGACAATATTTGTAATTGTTTTTTGTTGTTAATTGATTTTTAATAATAAATATATACATACATTTGCATAAAGCAGCATATTTGTCCACTCCCATGTTGATAAGAGTATTAAATACTTGACAAATCTCCCTTTAAGGTACATTTTGAACAGATAAAAATGTGCAATTAATATGCGATTAATCATGATTACCTATGGACAATCATGTGATTAATCGCGATTAAATATTTTAATCGATTGACAGCCCTACTTATTTTATACCTGAATTGCACATGACGACTCTACAGTTAGAGGAATTATTTATTAGCGCTATGGCTTTGACAACACATTCTTATGCAACTGATCTGTAGAGTAAAGCTGACTGTATGTATATATGTGAGTACGTAAAATGCTCGACTTTAACATAGACAATTGGTCCAAAGAAGAAAATATGTCTCCATTATTCTTTGAAAAAATAGAGTTGCGTATATCACAGTTATCTGCACTCTGGTCTTTGCAGATAATGCGCTCCAGTGGTGTTGCAGCAGCACATCCTATTGTTGTGTGCCTTTTTATCTACGCTAATTGTATGCTATTACCAGAGAGACCCGGTCAGGGCAGACCTATCTGTGCTGAAAGCTCTGCTCGCTATAATGATCAGCTGGTGATGGATGGGAATCAACTTGAAAGAGACAGATGTGGCAGGCATAACACACATGCACACACGCACCGCCTCTTCAGTAATTGTCACAGTGTATGGTGTGGTGTGTGGTATATGTGTCTATCAGGGTGGGTGTGTCTATTTGCAGTGTGTCATAAATGTGAGTTAAAGCGGAAACACACACCGGCTTCAGTCAACATTATATCATTTAAGAAGTGCGAGAAACATGTTTTCAAACCTGTGCGTCTGTGTGTTCGCATGAGGTTTCTATCAAAGGGAGGGAATGGACACTGAACCCATGCAGTGTCTACAAACACATTAATTACAGAGTGAGTGTGTGTGTGTGTGTGTGTGTGTGTGTGTGTGAAACTGGCAGCGAGAAAGAAGACGTAATGAGTGTCAGCTGCAAATTAATAAGTAAAGTTTATATTGCTTGTCAAGAGCAGACATCACAAAGTGCTTCATAATAAAATAATGACAAAAAAAATAAATAAAGAAAGAAAACTCGTCGTCAGCCCAAAATGATTAAAAAACATTTTCAGTAGCGCAGTGGGACAAGATGGCTAAGTGGATTTCACGAACTAAGAAAAGAAGTTAGACTTTAAGCTGATTGTTGTCTTATTATACTTTCTGCACATACAACTGATAATATCGTATGCATCTTTACTAAAAGCTCTGGGCTTTACTGTCTCATCTTTGATCCATATTCAATTATATATATACTGTATATATATATATATATTGCGAGTTATCTTCTAGACGCGACCATCAATAAGGCAGGCCAGGGCAGCCAGTATGTAGCCTGAGAAGCGAAAACAGGGCAGTTTAAAGGCACCCTACTGCTCCCACTGCTTTGATCGCATGTTAATAACTGGAGGTGGCTCAGATGAATCTATCAACCGTTTTATCAACTAAGATCTTCTCTCATCTGGGACAACAGTGGCAGGACAAGTAAAATTACTTTAACAAGAAAATCCTCATGGAATCATAAAAGTGAGGAGGACAAAAATAGGACTTTGAAAAGCCCCCGAAATCCCCAGTGGAAATGACCCCCTTTTTTGTGGTTCAAAGGAGGAGAGAGCCACCAACGAACACGCTGTTTGAAGCTTTGTCACTGTTAAGTGATTTATTTTCGGTGCTTCAGTTTATTTTGAACTTTTGTTAGACATACGGCACTGTTCTTCCTCTGTGATGATGATGATGTGATGATGAACCCTCTCTGTGATGTATCTTTACTGTTTCACTGGAGACAAAGTAGACAAGAGATAAGTAAATAGAAAGAGAAAGAGAGAGAGAGGATTAATTGGGCTAGTTTCAGCTAGCCTTGCTGTACATGTTCTTTATTGCTCCATCTGTCTTTGACATACTTATTGTTCTAGAGGGACGTGCCACTCTGCAGAGATATTTGTCAAACCAATTAAACTGCAGAAGTCTCTCTCTCTTCCACCTTTATTTAATACCAAATCAATTATAAATGCAATTAAAGTGTTCTTACATCGGATATCTAACAATCCCTACAGCCTAATCCCTGTGATAAAAATCTCATTTACTCCCAGATCGTACTGATATGAAGGAAGCCATGCAATCACCTATGATTGTGCCTCTAATGCAGGGCATTTAATATGGTTTGATAAGTACAGGAGGACCTATTAGTCCCACAGTAAGGAAGATAGAGCCAGATATTAACTAGAATGAATACAAATAAATCTAATTCAGCACTTTTCACACTTTTCAAAACAGTGATGCAGAGCTCTCAGCCTACAGACTGAAACCCCTTCATGCCACTCGTACCACCACTACAGTCATCTACAACTCTATATATATACACCTTCAGGGGAGGGGTTATCTAATCACATCAAGTACGATGATTATCAACACATTTTTGTTATTATTTTGGGCATACAAGGTCCATTTATTTCTACTGGTTTTCCCCCTGTGTGTGTTTGCATTCATTTCATATCATCTCAACCTTTCAAAGACATTTACAAACACAGATATGATCATATTATTCAAGCAATGCATCATCATATTTGCACCCTTTATTTTTAGTCCACCAAGAATTTCAGGCCAGACTCCTGGCTTTTGTTTTTGAAAAACACCGTATGAATGTAACAAGCAGAAATTGACACGCGTTGCTGGACATTCGTAGGAAACGCAAAAAAAAATGAGGAATAATTTTTTGTAAGATATCATACGAACCGTTGTATGAGGATATGTTGAATAATAATGTTGAATATTTAATTTAAACAAGTGTTTCAGCAGGTTACACAAGTACCCTTTGCCTTTTTTATGAAGAGATAAACTGTGGAAATAATTACACAACTTTATCGATACAAATCAAGGAACATTATACACGCAGTATGTCTTCCACAGAGTCGGCCATTATTATCTTAATTGCCTCGCTATATCACACTTCAAGCTGCTCTTTACTTGTATTACAGATGCTATAATTGTCATCTCCTCTCATATAGAAGAAAGATATAATTATGATGTGTAAGAATAGGCTCCTCTCATTTTCCTCTTCCTCTCCAATCTTTTTCGTTGTCGCTGCTGAGAGCTACATGGTTGTGATTCAGAATGTATGTCATCATTTCCATGACTGTAATGTGTCTAAACGCTTGGTAGTGAGTTTTCGTGCTAAGCTTAATGTAGCGTTTTTTCTCCTCTGAGTGCATGAAGCTGTGACATAACTTGGCTTCATATTAATTTGAGTTGTCTGTGAAACATTTATGAAAATTCGACATCTGTCTAACGGCACTTAAAGTTTGACATATAGGGAAACAAGCTTATTGACTCTCTTGCAGAGATTTAGATGAGAAGATTGTTACAAATATGTAGCTGAAACCAGCCGGAAAGAGAGAGAGAGAGAGAGAGAGAGAGAGAGAGAGCTATAGAGTGACTGAAGAGAGGGGGCGGCGTTAGTGAGAACAAAGCAGTAAATCGGAGAAATAAAACATTATTTTCTGATTGTTTCCTGGTGGTTACGTTCTAAAACACACACAACTAACTCCGCCTAACTCTGTGGGAAGGTGCCGAGTTGCCGGATTTTGAATGAATGCAGGCTTCCTGTCTGCTGGCTGTGGCTCAGCACTGCTCTCGTTAAACTACATTAACACACCGATCATAGCTGCACTCACATCACAGAGAGCAGCAGGGGGGATCACCGGAACACAGGCACATAACAAAACCCATTCTCATCCGTGATACACGGCCGCTTTTTATCTAACGGAGCTAATGGGGGGACTTGTGAGTCGGTATCAGAAGCCAAGGGGTGTGACAAAGCGGCAGTATTTGGTGACCTGAACAGGTTGCACACCCTGCACGCTGTAATTGGCTGGGGGTTACACCCCCACATGGGGCACAAAGCCACTTTGCTGACGCCCAGAAGCGTCCAGACTAAAGCAAAATAAGAAGAAAAGAGAAAATACAGGCAGAGGGCTGCAGGGTCTCTGCAGATACAGACACCGCCACACACTTCTAGTGGGGCAAAAGTGATGATTGAGAAGGTTTATTTTTGTATCTGTCTATACATTGTTTTTTAGTTGATTCTTGCATATTATATCTGGTTTAAATTTTCCGATATACCCTGCAAGGAACCAGCTTCAAGAACAGTTATGTTTAAACCATACATTGACATCTCAACCTATCTTGAAATACAGTAACTTGTTTAGACAGCATCCCTTCACTAAACAATTAAAGACACCTCGGATGTAGCATTTGTGGTAAGAGAGGTTTTACATTATGTCGTGCACTGACTTAATGTTTCCCCTGAAGCCCTGTCCCATTTCTCACACGTAATGTACACCTTGATATCGGAGCAGTGGGCACATTGAAAGAGGAGTTACATCACTCGGTAGCGAATTACTGGATGCAGTTTGTTTGCCAGTACTAGCTATAGCTGCCTGGTTTACACAAGGTGAGATAATTAGGTAGATAAAAAAAAACAGATTTCTCTTTTCCCCTGTCTCTTCCCTGAGCAGTACAGTTCTGGAGTTAACAAATATGGGAAATTTGAAACAGGCAACAGCAACAGCAGATTCTGGTGTTTTAAGTCCCATAAAATGCATATCAGCAGGATATTTTGTCACAAGTTTTTATGTCTTTCCTCGGTACTCCGTAGGCAGTTGAGGTCACTTTGATTTTTTTCTATTCACTCTAAAAACACAGCTGCTAGTGGAAGACGCTGAGCACAGTTTTTTTACTTCCTGCTACAGTATATCTTCGGAACAATCCCAGTGCTATATTACCATGAAGCAGATTTTTCTCATGAACACCGGTCTCCAGGTTGAAAGTCTTGTGTGTGTTTGACCAATCCACCACCCCTTCCTTCCGCCTGCCCTGTGTGGACCGCTCCGACCGCCGGATAACACCGTGGTGCATGGGTTTACATTGGGGTTAGTTGAAAGCCCGGTTCTTCACATACTGTCGCTAAAGGATACCTCCGTGGGTCGGTTTCTGATGCCGAGGGGCACTGCCCAATTGGCGGCATTTGACGAAATTGGGAGTGAAACCAGGTTGGGTGAACATAGTGGAGAATTTAGCGGCTAAAGAGCCAGATAATTCCCTCAGGATTAAGTGGAGACCAAGTTGTCCGTGTTTTCTTCTCATTACTTTAACCCTTTCACAGTGTGTTTTCAGTTCATGAAAGTTCATTGTAACATTTTGGTCATTTAAAAATGTTTTATTTTTTTATAGTTTGGTTGTACTTAACTCCATGCACTCAGGTCACTTCTGGTTGCAAAAAAACCAAGATGTCGACGGCCAAAAACCAAGACGGCAACAGCCAAAAACCAAGATGCCGACGGCTAAATACCAAAATGGCGACGGCCAAATACCAAGATGGCGACGGCCAAATACCAAGATGGCGACGTCCAAAAACCAAGACGGCAACAGCCAAAAACCAAGATGGCGACGGCTAAATACCAAAATGGCGACGGCCAAATACCAAGATGGCGACGGCCAAATACCAAGATGGCGACGTCCAAAAACCAAGAGGGCGACGGCCAAATACCAAGATGGCGATGGCCAAAAACCAATATGGTGAAGGTCAAATACCAAGAAGGCGACGGCCAAAAACCAAGATGGCGACGGCCAAAAACCAATATGGTGACGACAAATACCAAGATGGCGACGGCCAAATACCAAGAGGGCGACGGCCAAATACCAAGATGGCGACAGCCAAAAACCTAGATGGCTTCAAAACGGCATTCCACAAACCAATGGATGATGTCACAGTGATTACGTCCACTTCTTATATACAGTCTATGGTTAAACTATGTCACCACAGCACTGTCCCTGAGCGTTTACTGTTGCCATGGATGGGTTTACATTGTAGTTAATGGAAAGCCCGCTGCGTCCCATAGTGGTGCTAAAGGGTGCGGTGGTATCGAATGTCGACGGCCGTGACAAAGCGTTGGTATTTGACACTCTGGGAATGAGAACGGGCTGCAAAATGATGTTTGAGGGGTCTGGTATATCGGTCATTGGCAGTCAGAGAAAAGGTCTGGTGTCACCTTAGCCACTGCACCAACTGATGCACACACTTTTTTGTAGCCCCTGTGTGTGTGTGTTTGTATGTCTCTACTGATCTTGAGCCCAACCACGTAGCTCCAGGATGTATTCAAATTCAGGGGCTTATTTATACCTGCTGCCTTTCAAGGGCCAATGACATATTGCAGTGAAGCATGCTCTGGGCTTTAATAATAACACTAAGAGCACCTGGGAGGGCGAGAGAGGCTTAAGCTTCACGGCCATCTCTACTAGCTGTAACATGCATAGAGAATTGTGTGTGTGTGTGTGTGTGTGTGTGTTGTGGACGGTTGCAATAAAGTTAGACAAGAACTGAGAGATTAAGGGGATAAATTGCTCATTTTGAGGTTTCTTTGGGGGAAAATCTTTCCTCTATCGCTCTCTCTGTCTGTCTATTTAATTATGTGAATACTTTCAGGGATGTTGTTAGTTCTAAGTGAAATTCACCCCCTGGGTCTCCAGCTGTCTGATTAGGACAGACAGCAGAGGTGGAGGAAAGCATTCATTTGTGTGTATGGGAGTGTGAGTGACAGCGCCACAGAGGTAAAACCATAACACGATGTAATGACGGCAGCTGATGCACTGCTACTGCTGGCGTTCCTTTCCGCTAATTTATAAGACATGCACAGCTCGCTAGACAGAGAGAGAGGATGAGTGGCTCACCGCCCACCAGCCGGAGAAACTTTGTCTTCTTCACTTCATCTTCAACCACTTATCCGGGGTCATGTCGCGGGGGCAACAGCTCCAGCAGGGGATCCCAAACTTCCCTTTCCCGAGCCACATTAACCAGCGCTGACTGGGGGATCCCGAGGCGTTCCCAGGCCAGTGTGGAGATATAATCTCTCTACATAGTCCTGGGTCTTCCCCGTGGCCTCCTCCCAGCTGGTCGTGCCTGGAACACCTCCTTAGGGAGGTGCCCAGGGGGGCATACTTCCTTACTAGATGCCCGAACCACCTCAGCTGGCTCCTTCCAACGCAAAGGAGTAGCTGCTCTACTCCGAGTCCCTCACGGATGACTGAGCTCCTCACCCTATTTCTAAGGGAGACGCCAGCCACCCTCCTGAGAAAACCCATTTCGGCCGCTTGTACCTGCGATCTAGTTCTTTTGGTCATCACCCAGCCCTCGTGACCATAAGTGAGAGTAGGAACGAAGATCGACCGGTAGATCGAGAGCTTTGCCTTCCGGCTCAGCTCTCTTTTCGTCGCAACGGTGCGGTAAAGCGAATGCAATACCGCCCCCCGCTGCTCCGATTCTCCGGCCAATCTCACGTTCCATGGTGCCCTCACTCGTGAACAAGACCCCGAGGTACTTGAACTCCTTCACTTGGGGTAAGGACTCATTCCCTATACCCGCAAACTTTCTCATTTTACAGCTAAACAGTACACTACAAGATGTCTCTGACAACATTTGAGGGGAGAAATAGGCATTACAGTAACAGAATATTGATTCATATTTGATCAGCGCTGCCTAGTTTGACCGTTTGATCGGAGTTTGCGAGTGATTGACAGCTGCCTCCGTTGAACGGACAGCCAATAGGAACGCTCTCTCTCTCTCTAAAATGACCTGTGATTGGCCAAAGTCTCCCGTCACGAGCTAGATTTTTTAAAGCCTGAAAACAGAGCCATGAGGAGGTGCAGAAGTCTAGTTATCTCTCAGAACAATTACAATATGCTGAAAGGTCATTATGGAATTTTTTGCCCAATGATGCCAAAACATTCTGCCTACTCCCACTTTAAGGAAGTAGCCGTGTAATGAGCGGGATAACGTAGCGAGCTGGTCATTGTTTTGAAAGAAACTCCTTCAGGGCTTTGCATCGGGGTCCACATGCATCACCCTGCCGGAGTTTATTTTGCAACTACTGTATAACTGGCTCTCTGTACATTATCCCTTACGTAGAGGATGTTAACCGGTTTATTTGTGGAAGATTTTTAGCAATAAGCTACATTATTTCCCATGATGCACTGGCTTTACATCATATGGGAACATGAAAAGTAGTTAAAGCAGTTAATATTTAACCGATCGCTGACACAAAGAAGACAGACTCTGATTACACATCACTTAAAATGATTTAGCTGCTGAGCTGTTCCACTTTTCTTTCTTTTCTTTAGGTAATGCGGTGTTACTATCACTTCGTATATTTGTCTCTTCTAATTTGGAGCAATGGAGTAAACTTTTTTTTTACAGGGGACACAGCAATGAATTTACTAACCCACAGACCAAAACCTTGGTTCTTTCATCCGGCACGTGGTCGGGTTTTTGTAAGCGCATGTTCATAGAGTACTTCTCTTTTCATAGCTTGCACTATACAGGTAGACTGCAGGACATTTTAGAAAGAAGTAGAGGAGGAAAAAAGGTATCTGTGCTTCCTAAGTGCACAGTCATTCTGAGGGAACATGCCACAAGTGAAGGATACCCATTTTACTCAGACATTCAAAGGAACATTACATTCTGCTGATTCATTAGGCTCTACTCGTGAGGAGAGATGAAGACAGTGAGAGAACAAAAAGACATAAATGATAAAAGTAGAGAGAAAAGGTGTTCCTAGAGAACAAATGAGATAGAATGAATCAATCAGGGTCAGGGTTTAGTGACCTGACCACTAATTCTACAGCAGTGCTGAAGTAATTAGCTGATTAATTGATTAATCCATTAACAGAAAATGATTGGATGACCACTTTGATAATAGTTGGACACTAATAACTCACTTTATATTTAGTTATTATCAGTACAATGAGACCTGCAATTAGAGAATCACCGGCCAGTGAGTTGACATTATGAAAATCATTAACACTTGTTGGTGTACAATTATTTTAATATATATATATATAATTATAAATATTACAGCAGGGGTTTTAAACTACCAGCCCGGAGATAGATGTTAAGATTCTATTGTTACAACTTAAGGTCTTTGCACACCAAGTTGGTATTTTTCGTTTTAAAATCTGTCATCCGATAAAAATCGTTTCGAACAGAAACCTTGTGCACTGAGTCCGATGCGCTTTATTAATCTCTTTGTGTGTGAAAAATTGCAATCTCTGTATTCTTTCATTTGTCAATCGTAAATTACTTTGTGCTGAGAGACCACTGATTGTTTATCAGATGCCATTTTGGATGAGGACGTTTGCACGGACGGTGAATCTGAGGGGTCAAACAACCCTCTTTTTGCTTTTGACAGATGCAAAAATCGCAGGATATCAAACCTATTTTGAAAACTTTAATGACGGACGAAAGTGTTGGTGTGTAAACGTAATTGACACAATGTGAGATCGGATTTATTTTTAAAAGTGTGGCACATGATTGACACAACTTGAGGTCGTATTTATTTTTAAACCAGCATGGACAAAAAATAAGGACTTTGTGTGCAAAGGCCTTTACCCATATCTTTTTTTTTATTGTTCAGAACTTCTTATTTTAGATTAATCATTTCATTTTCTAGCACGGCTGCAAAATCAGAGCCTATTTCACATTTAACATTTTACAAGCAGCGCTGAAATCTGCAGTGAGTAGAAAAGGAGCAAATATGATTAGGGAAAAAAAACGGTCACTATATCCTGACAGTATTGCATGAGACAGGTAATCTGAAAAAAATCATGTGTCCTCTGTGTCCTCCGTTGCTCCTGATGACATCTGCAAGATTTCACAGACAGTAGGAAAACAACCAGTCAGAGCTGATCTGGAGTTTGCCGTCCAGCTGCCGTCTATGAGCCGGCTGTCAATCACTCACGAACTCCGATCAAACGGTCAAACTAGGCAGCGCTGATCAAATATGAATCAATATTATGTTACGTTAATGTCTATTTCTCTCCTCAAATGTTTTCAGAAACATCTTATAGTGTACTGTTTAGCTGTAAAAGGAGAAAGTTTGTGACCCGGCAGCCATGTTGAGATCTGTCGAGGAAATACCAAGCTCTGCCCACCAGCCAATAGGAACGCTCTCTCTCTGAAATGACCTGTGATTGGCCAAAGCCTGAAAACAGAGCCATGAGGAGGCGCTGGAGTCTAGTTTTCTCTCAGAACACTTGAATTACAATATGCTGAAAGGTTGATGTGGATTTTTTGCCCAATGATGCCAAAACACTCTGCCTACTGAATCTTTAAGTGGGCAGCTTGTCAACAGAGATGCTTCAGTTATTGGACCAACAGCCCTCTTGATTTACACCAAAAATGTAATTTTATAAACCTTAAAGAAAGGTTGACTTGCAGCAGGGACAGTATCAAGAGAAGCAGAAAGCTGCTGTTCTATATAAATACAAACACAAGTAGCGTTATGCCGCTAACCAAGTAGTACATTTGGTGCAAGAGGGAAGAGTTGCTCATCTTTAAAGTGTATATTAAGCTGGTGGTGATTGACCACGCAGAATTCACAATGCATAAAATTGGGAACATTTTCTGGTGTACCAATTGGAAACACTAAGATGCAAAGTTAACTGCTAGAAAGACTCACCCAAACTTTCCCGAGTGTGAACATCAAATAAACAAAGTTTGCACAGGAAGAGCTGAAATGTGTGGGTTTTAAAAGAAAATATGCATAAAACCTGTGTAACTTTACAGAATCTAAATTGAGCTGTCAGATTGGTGGGAAGAGAAACACATCTCTCTTTTTCTCTTTCTCCTCTTCTACCCGTGATGATTCATGACTAAAAACGGTTTAAAAGTCAAGGAAGTGGGTGTTTTGATGTTATACCAGGCGATAGGGCAGCGGTGGTCAAAAATAATTCAGATCAAAAGCCAAAGATGAAGATGAGTCATCTGTGAGGAAATGACGACAGTGAGCGATAGCGGGCGGCAGAGGATGCCGCTTCATTTGTGAGCGTCAGATAGCTGGCTGCCTAATTAGTCTTAGCCTTTGACAGAAAACATCTGTCTGCCTCTGTTGTCTGTTTGTCACTTTCAAACTGGAAGGAGTCATAGGCTGCAATGTGTGAACAATTTCAGGAGGCTGGATCATCCGTGACTCAACAGACACTCTGAGACTGACTCAACCGTCTGTCCTCAGTGAATCTGATGCCAGAACAGCTGCTGCAGACCATACACAGGGAGAGTTCATTATTTATGAGGCAGTTTAGTCCATCTGTAGAGCATTTACTAAAGCTAAATTGATAATGAAGGGGTTCGTTTGCATGAATATTCAAGAAAGGTATAACATCAGATTCTGTCATCAAGCGTATAAAGTCTGTCAAGCTGCAGCAAGGCTGCCGGAAAATAGTCGACTGACACCTTCGGCTATCTCCGTCTCTGTGACCCGCGTCTTGCAGGTGGTAGCTTTCCATCAAGAGTCATTTTACATTGGACAGTTTGGATGATAACTTCACCAATCACCTTTGCTTTTTCTTTCAAATAAGTCTGGCGAACCAGGGGATTTATCGGTTTGTCAGCGCAGTGTATGTTAACAGTATGTGTCACCATTGTCCCAGATTCCAGCCATTAACTTGGTGAGTAGAATGTTAACATAAGAGATAGAAATTATGGCGGGAAAAGGTTGTAATAAATATTACAATGAGTTGCAATAAATCCAAGTTGTAATAAAAACAGAATTCCAGAGTTTGCAAATTTGTTGGATGATGAAAACTATACAATGCAACCACACAGAATAATCCACAATGCAAGGTTTTAAGGCAACGTATCCTCATACAACAGTTTGTGTATCATACGTAAAGTTATTCCTCATTTTTCGTGCGTTCTCCTACGAATGTCCAGCAACACGTTTCAATTTCCACTTGTTACATACATACGGTCTTTTCAAAATAAACTTCCATCTTCACAGGAAACAACTTGGTTAGGTTCAGGCAACAAAACTACTTAGTTAGGTTTAGGAAAAGATCGTAGTTTGGGTTAAAATAACTATGGAAATGGCGTTACTTAAGTACGTAAGTTACGTGACAAATGAATCAACGTTGACTTCTGGTTTCATACGGGACCTTAACAGCAGCCTCCTGGGTCAGCCCAGTCGCCAAGAATAAATGTTGGCATTGGACATTTCAGCAAACCAGGGATACCACCAGGGTTTTTGCATTCAGTCGGAGCAAGTGACGTAGTTTATAGAGCGAAAAGAGACACACTGGGCGGGTGGGAGGTGGATTGGTCAAACAAACACAAGGCTTTTATCCAGGAGACCGCTGTTCATGTCCAGTACATCACGTTACAATCAGCTGTTCCTTCGTGTCGCGTGTTCACAACGTTCAGTGTCATTTTCACTGTACTAACATAGTAGTTTTAAGCCCAACCATGTAGATCTTTCTTAAACCTAACTACAATGGTTTTGTTACGGATGTTGCATTACATTATGTTGTTACGTCATTATTTAAACACAAACCATGATCTTTTTTTAACCTTAACCAAGTAGTTTTGTTGCCTAAGCCTAACCAATCGTTTCACAACGTTAACCACGTGGGATTGCGTTTCTGCAAGCGTGATTCGAGGCTGATATGAAACATATTTTTGGTTCAGAAACGTCGCCATTGGACGTATCCATGGTTTGCAGAAATGTCCAATATCAACGATTTTTTTCTGGCGACTAGGTTACCTGTGTGAATGCCCGATGTTCTTGAACCTGCACCATCCACCCCGACTCCTGCGTTTGTCACTCTTTATACTTCCTAGTTCACGATTATGTGGATTCGATACAAAATGATTTTGTGGGATATATATACGAATTACAGCGCATTACTTTGTGTAGGTATAGCTACGAACGGTGTGTGAGACCAGCCCGTTTAGGAACAAAGATGTGCTTCATGCTTGGAATGTCGACAAATGACAGTCCGAAACTTCAGTCCGAAGACATCTGTTACAGCTAAGAGCATGGACATGGACATGTTGCTTTAATTATTTAATGACGCGAGGACTTACTGTATTCCCAGAACTGATAAAAAAGCTCTGTGGCTGACATGGGAGGTCAGTCTCCAACAGAGACCAGTGACATTGGCATTGGGGAGAGAATGTAATAACACTTACAATAACACGTGGGATGGGAGTAATGATACATTGTGTTGTTGGGAAAC
The DNA here is from genome assembly GCA_916700685.1 of Adelosebastes latens. Lineage (NCBI taxonomy): Eukaryota > Metazoa > Chordata > Actinopteri > Perciformes > Sebastidae > Adelosebastes > Adelosebastes latens. Next base: position 55,124 of record CAKAKR010005726.1, read on the forward strand.
AGGATGGAACTGGAAATCCAAGGCTTGGGAAAGCAGTTAAAAGGAATTAGATATCTTAGGCATTTATCATCTGGTCATTATACATGCTGCTGTTTTATATTGGCTTATTTTTTTTATACAAAATGGAGCTAAATGATCACAGGCAGGTGAAGTTATATAACATATTTAAATGGTAGCCTATCTTATTAGAGGTGCTGAAGTTAGAAGCTGAGTAATAATCGGCAGGGGAAATAATTACTCAAGATTGGAATGGGATTTGGAGTGACAGTGAAAGGGTTGTCAATGACAAAATTTGCAGGATGGAGATGGGAAATAATTCAAGACATGGGCAAGAGGGGAATAAAATGTCCCTCCTTTGCGACGCTATAGTCTCAATACGCCTGTCAAAGAGGACCTGTCTGTTGTCTGCAGGGGCCACGACTGAACGCCCCCAATCTGCTTCATCAAGGCATCATCAAGCAGTACATTGAAATTTGCAATTTTCTCTCGGGAGCTTGCTTACTGCCAACCCGCTGATGCTGTTTGTATTACCATGGGATGCTGCAGAGGATCATGTTAGAAATTCATGAGAAAAACAACTTCTGACTTAACTGAATAACAGATACGTTTTTATTCATCCTTAGTTGCTATTGCTGTTGATTCCCATTCTGGTTTGTATCTACTCTGGTTTGTAATTAAACTATTTCCATTGCAAATACATGCTGCAACGACAATCAGATCATAGTCCCTGTCCTAATATGTGATTTTTGGGGAAATTGGATTAAAAACAATAGGTAAGTATCCCCAGCTGTGTCTGTAAATTCCATATATTGCACAGAAAAACACCAATTTCAACAATTCTGATCACTAGCGCAGTGGCTGGTCAAAATGTGGCTGTTCGGAACGGGCCGATTGCTTGGCCTCCGGTATTGCAGCTTGCAGACGTTTGACACTTTCCGACTCTTGCATTAAAGATAACAAACAGGTTTTATGACAATGATTAATTTACGACCAAATGTGTTGCATTTGTAGCGCCCCCCTAGTGATCAATTTGAATGAAACCTTAAGGGTATGTTTCAGGTACTTATGTGGAGATAACTTGCAAGTTTCATGATGATTGACCTAATGGTTGTGGAGTTAGGGCTATTGTTGTGCTGAGCCAAGCCCTTTTTAAGTTCATTGGTGAATATCTTCAACATGCAATGAGATATCGACAAGCTTTTATTAACTTTTGATAAGCTTAATCCAATAATGATCCACACAAAATTTTGTTAGCAATTGGATGTTGGACAATATGTTTTAGGGGGGGGTGTAAAAAAAAATTGTGTCAGAAAAATCTGTCAGGTAGACTTCAGTGGTTGTTGAGGGTTTTTGTAGAGCACATAGAGCTGCACGTGTTGAATTTCGACTCAATCAGACTTAAAATATTTCTTTTTTTGACTGCCAATTATAGCTCCACCATGTGGCCAATTGGGATCATATTTTATGTGAAGCATTAGGATATCATTTCCAGTTATGGTCCCAAGTTTCATGTCTGTAGCTCGTTCCAGTTTACAGCAAATTAAGCAAAGACATAATATAGCATATAATGCCAGCTTGGGGCTTGAACCTTAAAGGGACTATTTGTAAGAATCAGAAATTGCTTGTTAACAGCGACACCTGTGAACGTTAAGTCAACGAAAGTCAGCGCCCTGTTGCTCGCGCTTGTGCTCGCTCTTCATGGACATGAACGAGCATCGCTCAAAACAGTGAGGCGACACACGTCAGCTAAAAGCACAATATCACTCTATATTTCACCTGCTTGGCAGTAATGTTAGCTGACCAGACGAAGGTCTCTCCATGAATCACTGCTGATCCTAGTGTTGGCTTTTCCTGCCTTAGCCTCCCGACCGCGGCCGGAGGGAACAGGGGAGACACCGGAGTTTTGGTCGGAGACGATAACGATTCTCTCTGCGGAGCCCCGTCACTTCACAAGACACGGGAAACCTCTGTTGGTCTGGAGGAGCTGCAGCAGTTATTTCTGCACAAACGTCCACTGTACATTCACTAGATATTCTCAGAGCTAAACTAACTCTTCTGCAGTG
>CAKAKR010005730.1:0-34109 GCA_916700685.1 Adelosebastes latens
ACAATTAACACGGGACTCACCTCGCTGAGGTAGATGAAGAAGGAGCAGGTGGATCCATCTACGCCGTAGTTGCCGTAGCAGGAGTCGGTGCGCCACATCTCCTTCATCCACTGAGGAAGAGGAGGAAACGGGAGGATTAAATCATGCATTCTCACCCAAATCAGCCCCTCCACTCACTCACACTTTAATATCAGTAAAATATAGGTGAGCTAATAGCAGTCAAATGTATTTAACGCCTCTCTACCAGTCACATTGACAGCCAAACAACTGTCATTTGGAGCTTTTTTTCATTCTAATAATGGAGCTCTTTGGATGGATACAAAAAAAGTCAGGTTGCAATTTAGCAGCGACTGTGGTGTGTGGGCAGGTTGTGATGCTGGCAGAATACATAATGCACAGTTGCAAAATCTGTAGCGCTGGCTGCCTATCTAGTTTTCACTACCCTCGTCCAGGCTGTTTTTGTGGCTTGAGGTTAAGAGAAGTAGGATTGTGACTTTAAAAGTCACTGGCTTCAATCCCTGGAATCAAATGGAAAAATCTGGGGTTTGAAAATAAAAGAGACTATATCCCTTTTCAGCAAATACATATGCAAGAAGTCATCCAGTGGAACTGCTCGGCAGCAGCCAACAGGAAGAAAGGGAGGTTGTTCTCTCATGTGTGAATGTGTGGAAATAAAATCAATGTAAAAAAAAAAAAAGGCATTCTTGACAAAGACAGAAAACATGCATCTTTAATAAATCTTCTAGGGCTGTGTGTCGGCAAGAATCTGAAGATATGATACGTATCACAATACAGGGGTTACAATTTAGAGGTCAAGGACCCCTTTGAAAATGGCCATGACAGTTTTCCTCGCCAAAATTTAGCATAAGTTTGGATCGTTATTTAACCTCCTTCACGACAAGCTAGTATGACATGGTTGGTACCAATGGATTCATTAGGTTTACTAGTTTCATATGATACCACAGATACCTTCACTCTTCAAAACTGAGCCCGCTACAACCACCGAAAGATTGGCACTCGGGAACTGAAGCTGTTATCTATGCTCTCGCCAAAGCAACCAGACTCTATTGAAAAAAACAGTAATATTACCTCGCCGAACACGGGAGTTACTGATCTATGAGGTGATTCTAAGAGGTAAAATTACAGGTTTTTTCAATGGGGTCTGGTGGCTTTGGCGAGAGCATAGATGGATACAAAGGCTTCAGTTCCCCGTCAGAAAGGGCTGTCTGACAGCAAGGTAAGGCGGAGAAAATATTGTAAATATAGCGTACACTTAAACTGATATAGATTTTTTCCAGCATCTTCACTCCAGCTTCAATCTTCCAAAATAAATAACAGTAAAAAAACCTAAAGGATAGAAGGAGAAGGTGCAGCAGTATTTGGACCTCTGATTTGATCCCTAGCAGGCAGATTTCTGTGGCGCTGCCGTGATTGACATGCTGGGATGCATGCGAAGCGGAGCTACGGACTGACAGCTATCGTGCTCGGTTCATAGGCTGGAGTACATCATGCGTGCTGGCTTACAGTAACCTAAGGGAGCGGCACAAGGGGAGATATAAAAATCGAGATTTCAAAGCTGTTCGCAGAGGGGGAGACCTGGCAGATGGGCTTGGATCAGAGTCGCTTGGATGGCGGAGGCATGAAGATTGTACTAGATTTGTTTAAACGGCAACCAAAGAGCTCTATAAAAGGGCGAAAATGGATTTGTCAGATGTTACCAACTGTGCGCTGATAGTAAAAACTGCTGTGGAATAACAGTTTAGTGGATCTTGATGTCTTTTTCTGAAATGCAGTATACAATGTGTGTGTGTGTGTGTGTGTGTGTGTGTGTGTGCGTGTATGTGTGGAGCAGGCTTTGGCATCGCCTGGCGCCCAGTCGGAAATGCTGACAGTATCAGTGGCGGATTGGGACTGGCTGAGCAGATGGTGTGTATGATAGGGCCCTATCAGCTCCAGGGAGACCAGCACACACACACACACAGAAAAACATTGGATTGAAATTGTGCATACATCTGTGTGTGTGTGTGTGTACCTGTGTCGAGTGTGTGGGCTCGTTTGAAGTTTAATATTCACGCACATGGGCGGTTATGGCGCCAATAAAATTAGATCATTGTTTATACTTTTTAGTTTTTCCCAGAGGAGCTTTTTGTCAGTCAACAACGTGCGATGCCATCTTTTCTGTTCACGTAGGCGGTGCTCTTTTTCTCGCTACTTCTTTTACTTATTTCTAAATGACCCAGACGCAGAGAGCGAAGTGGAGAGGCTGTCTCTACTGTGTGTGTGTGAGATTCACCTTGACCTTGTCCTCGCAGTGAGGGAAGCCCTCCAAAGGCGGCAGCTCGCACTTCTCCTGGGCTCCGTTTAGGAGGTCTGGAGGAAGAGAGACAGAGAGAGAGAGAGAGAAAATCAATAAGGTCAGCTCCAAAATGCTTTTGCGGTCTGTGTGAAACTCACACTGGAGACGATGCAGATGCAAACTTTAACACGCTTCTGGTGCAGTCAGTTCACGATGCCATTCCCTTCAGACAGGATCAAAAATCTGAGTGTGTCTGTCAGTCATTGGCTTTCTATATATTACCAGAGTAAGGGAGCACTCAAGCTAAACTACAAACAAATGAAAATGCACTGGCTTGGACACTTTCATTCTTCCACACCCAACCATGTTCCCAAGATTTCCCTTGTTGACTAATTCACTGTTAGACTGACCAAGCTTTCCTAGATAACTAATTAAGGCCCGAGCACGAAAGTGCCAGGAACCCAACGGTGTCCCGGTTCTACGATATAAAATACGTCGGTAAATATCCCACTTGTGAATTTTGAAGCTTTTATGTGTCTTAAAAAAGGCGGTTGCTAACAAGTGGCTAAATGAGACCAAAAAACGCCACCACGCCGACTCCTCCTCCTTTACGGCCTCGTTGTGTATACTTGCGCTCATGCGACCGTGGTGTAGTTCGTTTATAGCCTAACGTTAGCTTTTTACTTCTGGCTATTGCATTCATGCTTCAAAACTCATTAAAGTGGTGTTCAATTGTGGAGATTATCTTGCTAAACAAAACTTTTAAGTATCATAAACGTTTGTTTGCCACAGAGTTTATTTTCTGCAATAATACAAAACCCAATATAACAATCCCATTGGCTTTTTGACGAGGGAACCAGAACGACGCGGTTTTATGTAATCAATCATTTAACATTAGTTATCCAACGCCATCTCCAAAATATGTTACTTTCTATCCCCAGCATCATCACAGCTCACTCCCTTTCTTTAGTATTGAAAAAGACCTCCAAACATAGAGTACAGAGTGGCTGCCTGCCTAAGTAGCTTGTACAAAAGCAGCAAAAGCTGCCATCCCCTAGCCAAGATAGAGGGTCATTTGGCTGGTCGATGCTGTCAATTTCCTGTTCGGCTAAATAGACGGACAGATAGATGACATGTTGCTTTTGCAAAGGTGATAGGATCTGTTGGATGACTCAACATTTTAGTTTTTTGTGGGTGTGACTGAACAGTGGGAACTTCTTTGTGTCTTTCCTTTTGTAAATGACAAAGAGGCAGTACAAACACATGACACAGGATAGTAGAAGAAACCCAATGTGCAGCCCGAGTGGCTACTGACATGGCTATGTGGTGAGGCTAATGAGGACGTGCCACAAAGTGCAATTCCTCTAATGGATATCAGTTCCAAATCAAAACGAAAAAAAGGCTTTAGAGAATTCTGTTTAAAAAGTGATGAAGTCTTATTGTTTTTGCTCTGTATCTCCCAACTGAGGCTTCATAACAAGTTATATTCACTTCAGTAAACTTAGCTCCACCCTCTTTTGTCACTTTTGGTTGCAAAAAAACAAGATTGCAACGGCCAAAATGCTGGACTCTAAGCCCACTTCTCATGTATGGTCTATGTTTATGATCAAATACCTGCAAAACTAATAAATCAGCCTCGAGCTGTACTTTGTGTTTCGTGCCAATTAGCAAACGTTAGCACGCTGAACAAAGATTTATGGTAAACATTGTCCTTGTGAGCATATTAGCATGTTGACATTAGCATTTAGCTCAAAGCACCACTGTGGATGAGTGGAACCTCACAGAGCTGTTAGCATCTTGTCTGTGGTACAATCTCAGCACTTCAAGTTCAAGATTTGTCCCCGAGGGGCAATTGGTTTTCCCGCAGTAGCAATAACAACAACAACAACAGGGCTAGAAACATACAATAAAAACCACACATACATAACCACATACTAAAAACACATAAACACGGTTGCATCTCGGAGTGACAGCTGGAGACCGCCCATTACTCTGTGGTCAGGGATGACTGTCAGCCAACAGCATCACCTTTGGCTCGGCAATCTGAACTCAACAACAACAGAAACCGCAAAAAGTGGAGAGCTGGGCCAGTCCAGTCCACAATGATGCAAACGCAGGTGGAGAAGCATGCAAGTAAGACGGAACTGTTTCCTTTCTGCAATAAGCACAAATAATGCAACTGTAGGGGGAGGGAGTTGCTGATATCTTTCCTGCATTGCTTCCAATATCCCAGGAAGCCAATATCACCGTTAGGATTAACATTCGTGGCTTGCACGCAGGCTTCCCTTCCATATAATCACCTTTTTGATATCCCCATTCAGAGACGTTAACGTCATCGCCGCTGACCTTTACAGCCGGAGGATGAATAATGCATTACGGTAGGCCGCGTGGTGAATAGATAAAAGCTTAGACGCAAACATTGGACTGATGTAATGAGTTTGTGGGCGGTGTTTTAGGAGGAGGATGTGTGTGTTTATGGAGGTTTGTGTATGAAGCTAATCAGCGGCTGGGTCAAGCTTCTGTCGGGGTGGGTGGGTGGAGCACACAGAAACTCCTGCATCATGTTCAGCATTGATTCAGTTTATTTACACGATAAGCTGCTGCAGTAGGCAGATAATTCAGCTTTTTTTTTCTCTCTCTCTCTCTCTTTCTCTCTCTGTGCTGCCCTATCGCCTAGATTAGTGTGAAAAACATATTTCACTGACACTCTCTGGCTCGCTCTGTCTGCAGGAAGAATGACAGATAAAAGAGAGGTGATGACATGCCACAGAGTGCTACAACTTAAAACATCCCCAGTTAGATGGAAAGCTACCAACACAAGTTTCCATCCACTGCTTCAGTCGCCATCTAGGGAAGGAGAAGAGGGGAATCAGCTTCTGAGCCACAGCGAGAATGACCCCTTAAAACATGGCCTCTCTGCGCCAATAAAATCTGGGAAAGGATCGAGCAAGTTTCTCATGTTTAGATGTCATCATCTGTCATCAATTAACGTTCATTTTGTGAGTTAGTCAAAATACAAAACAAAGCTGTTGTTATCTGTTATCGAGACTCTAGGCAAGTATTATGCAAATATGTTACTTGGTGACATCACCACGTCACCACGGTAGAAAAGGCGTGACTTCAAGCGAGGCGTTTCAGGCAGTTCAGGAGCAGTGTTTCTCCCTTTGGCGTGGACTATGGGCTTTGTAACTTTGCAAACAAAAAAACTATGTAAGACACTTAAGGAAAGGGAAAAAGCACAAAAGGGTCCTTTAAAACTTCCTGTCAGTAAACAATAGACAGCGGAGACTGGGAGCTGTTAACAGGATCAGTTTACACGATATCTGATATCTTCATCTTTAAATGACGGAAGTGGCTACATGGCAGCATAACAATGTCTACACAATGCAGACAATTACACTGCACAATAGTCACCCCACCCTGTAGTCACAACTAAAATTGAATGTAGTGATTCATAATAATTAAGTAACACTGCACTCAACAGGTGTCCAGTTTTCACAGTATTCAGTATCGTCCCCCTCCTCAGATGGATCAGTTGAGAAGTCCTAATGAGCTCTTTGGACCCCGTTCCAGACAATCCTGGCTCATACACTGGAGTATTATAGTTGTTGTATAATGTAAAATCAATTCATCTCTGTTACTGTAGTCAAATCATTCCCGTCTGCAAGAAAGAGGAAATGGCAGAAAAGTTGGAGTACTCCCACTAGTTTGATTTTTATCAAGCAAACACATGGTTTCCGTTAGCGTCCACAGTGAAGAGAAATAAATTAACCTCGGTCCTAGGTGGACCCGATAGCTAACTCTCAGCAAAGAGCTTTAATAACCCGACTAACAACAACCACTTTGAAATGAGTAACAAGGAACAAGCAGTAGCAGCAAACCCAACAGTCCTGGAGATAAATGGTATTTTAATCCTATGGGATTCAAAGAGTAAAGAGGTGGGAGGCCACGCCAGTGAGCCAGTCACAAGATGAACACAATAAAGGCTTCTCATTGTTTCCTAGGGCTGCAGTATGGAGGACTAAAGCTGCCATTATAATAAATAAATAATCTTGTTGTTTTTGTTGCCTTGATTTCTTGTACTGAAAGCGTCGCCTTAAGAAACCCGACTTGTGATTTGTCGTTTGGTAAAGTGGCTGTCTTGTGCAGCAAGCAAGCGCCACAAGCGCAGAGTGAGTTATCTCATCCTTCAGTCGCCCAGTCATCCAGACAAACAACCAACCAGACGGCCTGTCATTCATTCTATCAGTCAGCTAGCTAGCCAGCCAGCGAGCGCCAAAGCCACCAGGCAAATCTCCTCCTCGCTTTCATCAAGCAGAAGAAGCTGCTGCTGCCGAGCAGCGCCCTAAATATAGCTCCCTTCATAATCAAACACAGCAGAGGTGGGTGCTGTTTCAGAAGGGAGCGTCACTCACCTCCACCGCAACAAGGCCAGACCCTTTAGCCGCCTTTTACACCTCGTATCCATTCACTGGTCCAAAGACGTGACTGAAGTAACACACCCTGGCGGAGCGTCATGGACCGTTAGTAGACCATTTACTGACCAGGTAGACGTTAAGCACACCCAAGAAGCTGCGTGTTTGCTATCAGACACACAGCATGACAATGAATAGGGTGACAATAGGCGTGCCTGAAGCGGCGATGTGAAGCGATAAAGCCATGCACCAAACCGCACCTCTTGTCGTGCAAACACAGCAACAAAGCAAAGCAGAGAAACATCAACAGTACATTATTCTCAGTAGAGATATTGTATCGTTAGGATTTTATTGATACTACTACTCTTTCCGATACTCCTTATTGGTTCGGTTCTTTATCGATACTCTTCTCGGTTCTTTTTCATAACTAAATAATTGTCCTTCCTCTGCTGATGTGATTCACTGCTGCAGGTAACGCCGGTAGAGAGGAGGGGCTGCTTTGTCTCAGCCAGCAGAGAAGTTCACAAGGATTTTAAGATACGTGGCAAACTAAGCTAAACAGTTAAGACTACATTCAGACTGAGACAGAGCAGATTGAAATATCACTTTTCTACATGTTTATATCAGTACATAAACAGTTAAAATAACACCAGTACAATCAAATAAAAGCACACACGAGAGGTTAATTTGTAGTGGATAAAAACAAGACACCACCACGAGGTATAGTGATATAAATAGAGCATATAAAAGTAAACAGAATGAGGTTTGAAATGTACTGTGAGAACCAGAGGTAGAAAAACAGATGAGATCATTCAAAGAGCCTCTGACAGCACTGAGGTCACCATTAGCCCAGGCCTAGCACACACAGCGCTGGCCATCTGATAGCCCTTAAATATAGTATCATCTCTGAACAATATCGTACACAAGGTTATTTTCCCCCTCTCCCTCGCCGCGTGTCTGTCCAAGTCCATGAGGTAATGTGAAATTCGACAACTCCACAATTGGATTGAGGACATCTGGTTTATGTTATTCTTTCTTCTTGTGTACTTCTCTCGCTCTCGCTGGTATCATTCTCGGGCAAAAAAAGCTTCCCTCAAATAAGAGGAAATCTGCCAAGGCACAGCTTCAATGGCCCAGTTTGGTTACCAAATAAGTGTGACACCGACTAAATTTACAAGAGGAGGGTTATATGACAATTACGTAAGCTCTCAAAACAGTTTTCTTAACAAAGACACCCCAGCAACATGGTTTAAAGTGTCACCATGGTGATTCTGTGGAGCGGAAAGCTTGAAAAATAGACATAAAAACGAGGTGAAAAGTGCAGCGTTTCCTAGTCTGTGTGTCCTCTGATCCACTGGCTTAGATAGAAACACTAATTTTAGATGCACTTTGCGAGAAGAAGCAGCAGCAGAGGTATCAGTGTGTGAATCTGTGCAGCAGCTCATCAATTAGACAGTAGGCAGGTTGGCTGATGGACGGCGTCCTCGCAGCCACAGAGCATCAACAGCTGTGCAGGTGGAGGGAAGTCGGGTCTGTATCACAAAGAAAGTTCTACTCTTGAGTCCAACACTGGAAATCCTGCATAACCGGCGTCAAGAAGCTGCGATGACTCGGTTCAATCTGGGTTTTCCTATCCAGCCATGTGCACGTTCATGTCAACACATTCAGTATTATTTTCCACGGTGACATTTTGGTGTACTTTGTTACATGAACCAGTTTAAAACAAAGCAGAACGGAAAAGACAGACAGTCTTGATGAGAATCCATAGTAATGATATAAACAGGAAGTATAATGTCACCATGTAGCCAGTGAGTTAGTGGGCTGCCTATATTTGTTTACATTTTGGGAACATTAAAAGTATGCAGAATTCGCTATCAGCACTTCCTGTTTGCAATGTACCCGTGGATGTACAGACAACTATCACTGGATTACTTTGATACTGAAGAAAACTTAAAAATGTGATTGTTCTCAGGCATGTTCTGCAGTTATAAGGAGTCTTTTTTTCTATGATTTCTAAGCCTCGCAGTTTGAAAACCTCTACTCTGAACTGCTCCGGAGCAGGTTAGCCGAGTTAAAGGGATAGTTCAGGTGTTTTGAAGTGGGGTTCTATGAGGTACTTATCCATAATAGCAGTAAGCGGTGAAGCAGACAGGAGTACCAGCACGGAAGCAAAGTAATGTACTGCTGTGGACGGGCCAGCAGCAAAACGTACAGTATATTTGGAATATTTTCACTGCTTTACCTCACTGTCAGACAGCCCTTTCTGATGAGGAAACGCTCTCGACAAAGACACCAGACTCCATTGAAAAAACCTGTAATTTTACCTGACAGGACACGGGAGTTGCCGGTCTACCGCTGCCTCGATCGGTTAGTTTGTTTGTGTTATTGTGCGACTTTGGTGAATCCAAGCTATAGCACAATATAACAGCGCAACTATAATAGCACCAACGATCGAGGCAGCGGTGGACCAGCAACTCCCGTGTTCTGCGATGTAAAATTACTGTTTTTGTGAATTGGGTCTGGTTGCTTTGGCAAGAGCATAGATAACGGCTTCAGTTCCCCATCGGAAACATGGACAGTATAGCTATCCAACGGCAAGGTAAAGCCGCGAAAATATTCTAAATCGTCATCTACTGTAGGTAATACACTGACTATGGATAAGTACCTCATATAACCCCACTTCAAAACACCCAAATTATCCCTTTAAACCAGTCATACAGGTGCAGATAGTTTCTGTTTTTCCCTTACCCTTTAACAGGAAATTCTCAATAACTTCGTTGTCCCTTTTATCACCTCATCTGTGGGGAGTTGAGCGAAAGAACATGGAAAATAGCTCATGAAAAGAAGAGGAAATTGTATGTCATCATATCTGAGAGGGACAGGAGATAAAGTGTGGTCAAATGTATACAGAGCACCATTCCGCCTCAACTGTTTCTCTTATACTGCATGACTGTGTGTGTGTGTGGGGAGATTTCACTGCACACGTCAGATGAAACCTCCAAACTGCTCGTCTGGGCCCTGCCACCTGAAGAGGGGCTTCCCAGCGCGAGGGGCACGTGTCAAAACACATGTCTCTGGTCCACACAAGTGTTCCACAGTGAAGTCCTTGAGGCAGAAAACCAAATATCCCCATGTAACCCCGCTTCTCCAGCTCCAGCCCACGTCTTTCTCTCTCCCCTTCCTCTGCTGCGAAGAGCGCAGCGTCTGGCTGTAATCAATCCCTCTTTTGTGCTCGGGCAATCTGATCGGCCCCACTGTTCTCTCTCCCAAAATATCCAAGAGGAAGATTCCGATTTTTTTGCACCGCCAGAAAAACCTTGATTAGCTCTCAGCGTCGTTGCAGAGCTATGACGAATGTTCCACTGTTGATTTGGACGAACGGTGGCGGGTTTAGGCTGTGGGACACGCTGGCTGCTCTGTGTTGTTGTTGTTGTTATTGTTGTTGTTGTGATCAGATGGACATGAAACAGAGAATAGTCTCTAAACTAAAAACAGCTAAATGCAGGTTTCATAGAAACCTTTTTTAATTTTCTCTGTTAAATTAAGAAAACATTTTCAGCCACCTGCCAGACATTTGCATTTCCTGTAATCAGTGAAGTTCAGCGTGCTTTGGTTGAACTCACAAGCACTGCAGTGGTGTGTAGTCACAAAACCAAAATGATGACTTGACTACGATACCCTGCCTAAATATTTCAATAACGTATCTATGTTTATATACATTTTATTCTAAAATGGAACAACTGTAATTTCCCCCAGGCATCAATAAAGTATTTCTGATTCTGATATCACTTCTGTACCATTTAACGGCAGGGTATGGTGATACCTTTCTAGTATCGGTATACTGTGCAACACTACTGCAGTGGTGTGTTGTCATTAGAGAAGCAGCTCGAGAGCCACAGACCCGGTTCAAGTGTCTCCTCTATCCGAGCATTTTCTTGCCTGCAGAAAAACTAGCTGAGTGAATGTAAGATGAAGCTGTTATTGTGTATATTATGTGCACATGTGAGAGGGGGGGAAAAAAAGGAAAAATGCCCCAGGGAAACGGCTGATATTTGGTAGAAGGAGGCAATGCAGGGGTTTAACCAGCACAACAACAATGCTGGCACGGAGGAAGAGGAGACAATGGAGGATGCAGAGGGAGATGGAGTGCTGCATACAAAGAGGAGCATACAGTATGCAGAGAGACACAGAATACAGTAAGAAAGAACAGCACTGGCAACACTGTGGATTCATACGCTGGGCTTCCCACCATAGCTTTAATGTAAAACCCTTTCTTTCCATAACTGAAAAACAACCCGAAATTACATCTATGATATTCAATGATCAGCGGAGAGAGTGTTAAACAGTCACTGAACTGAACTAAGGAAGGAGGGGAAACAAAAGACAGACAGAGTCTGGTAAAAAAGTGGGGTGCACATGTCCCAGCCGGTGGTGTGTTAGCCCCAGATGTTCCTCCCATCCCACCCCTGCCTCCTCAATCAGCCACAACCTCAAGAGGGACGAGCCCGCCTGTGGGGGAAAGGAGAGGAAAGAGAGGGAAGGGGTATGGATATATATATATGTGTATTTTCTTTTCTGATTTGACTGATTCAAATTGATTTACAAATGAGAAGCTCTCATTTCATTCTTGTTAAGCTGCAGCTAGCTAACCCTTTGTTTCAGTGAAAAACACTGCAGACATCAATGCTGACGTGTCTCCGTGTACTGAATCGTGACCCCAAGAATCAAATACCAAATACCTAAAAGGATACAGAAAGATTCACTTCCCTAATAGCAATGCACATCTAATGCAAATGTAACATTTCCAACTACCACTGCTTTAAATTAAAAGCGCTCGAAACACAAAGTGATTTTTGTTGTGAAGCAGCCAATCAACCAGGACCTTTGTCTATTTACAGTAGGTTGTTGCTGCAACCTACAGTACAAAAACATCCAGGCAAACAAAGGTGAAAATGCAATATTACAAATTATTAATCAGCGCCGCTACAAAACTAATGATTTCTGCTTTCAATTACGCTGCGGTGGAATTTAGACTGCAGGGTGATGAGTTCCAGGATTCATGCGAGCGTTTGAAAGTGTGTGGGAGCGGACAGCATCTCTCAGCAACTTTCACTGAGTGGGTTTGTGTGTACTTATTAGTATTGATCTGTACACTGAGGAAATAACGAGGCCTTCAGGGGCAAAATAGAGACTACAGATTCTGCTCTAAATCTAAGAGACGTTTTCAGTATTAAAATGGTAATTGTATGCGACATAAATAAATTCTATTTTTCAGGTTTTGCAGGAGAAGAATCAACCTTCTCGCCCTCCTGAAAACTGGCAATAAAGTGCGGGGACCAATGAAATCGCGAGGTAAGCAGAACACGTGTAATCCTCGGCAGAAACCATGTCCTTGTCCCCCTCCGTTGTTGACATTGAGACCTCGGATCTCATCTTTCACTGCGAGCGGCAAACAGAGATGCGAGCGGATCGATGGCTGAAAGAGACAAAGCAGTGAAGGCGCCCTGAGCTGTGAAAGCACAGGTCTCTGTTTACCGAAAAAAAATCAGAGAGTGTCACACAGACGGGACGCTACAGATCAGCCGAATGTCACTGGCTTGATGATGACTTTAAAGAACGGGTGGAGGGAAGAAAATGGAGAAGCGAGGGCCGGTTATATAGCTGCAAATCACCGCCTGACCATTCATTACATGTGTCTCTACTCCTGTGTGTGGGAGGAGATTACATTTCCACGCCGCGGGGCCGGCCCACACACGAAACACTGCTGGGGAGGTTGATTAGCCACATCAGCGAGACACGGAGAGACAAGGCGTCACAGACTGCTGTTGGACCGAGTCCCATTTGCCTCCCGCTACGGCCACATCCACTTGTTTTCATCCTTTAAGGGGCTTCTGTGACTGTCGTCCTCGGCTAAACGCAACAGCACACAAGGCCGAAGTTACTCCTGAGCATGGACAGAGGCAGCGGATAAAAATATGGCACGTTGACACCTTTTCTTTTCAAAGCGTCAATGCTTTTTACAGTTTTTACAGCACACACAATGTAACCTCTACTTTTTCTTCTACTCTGTTTACTGGTGTATTACAGCCATGCGTAGCGTATAGCGCCAACTTCTGACCAAACCACGCTGTAGCCGAGTTTATTCGCTCCAAACCGGTTGATGGAAACGCGCCTAATTCCTTTCAAGAGAAAAAAAGTTAGCTTAAAATTCGATTGACAATTGAATGGAAACCCAGCTACTGTCCGATTCAAGAAGTATGCAAGTGAATGAATTTGTTTCCCATCAGTCACTGAGCTGAACAGCCTATTGTGACAAGGGTGAACGTTTCTGAATTCCTTTGAGGGCATCTGTTGCAATACAAGATGAACAGGTTTTCAGACCAGATTCCTCCCTGTCAGGTAGTTTCCATAGCTCTGTTTTTAATAATTTGTGCATGAAATGTGTTACATTTTAAATTAGTATTGGAGGGAAATGAGCATTTTCTTGCCAATTTTCTGGAAATTGAGTTAAAAAATGTCAGACAGCATAAAAGCCAGGAATAAACTGAATACTGACAAGAGCAACGTTTGGTCCTGAACGTGCCTTGGCTAAGAAAATGTACACAATCGAGGTGGCAGCAGTGCAGTCCCAGGGCTGCTGCTCAGCTCCATCTTGATAGAGGCCTCTCTGAAAGCCAGGTGTGTTCCCCTCACTGTCCAGATCCTTATCTCTGTAATTGCCTTCCAGTCAGGGAGGAGCACTGGAGGAGTTGGCAGTAGCACTGCCTGCCACCCACTCCAAGGCAGGAGACATGCTCCAATGGAGGCTCTGGAGTGCTGGGCCCTTTTAGTTCGTTGCCAAGAGAGATGTAGCTCCTGCTTTGTCGGCTTGACCTGCATTCAGGATCCAACTGTTGTCTCTCGAGGGTACTGCTGGAAGTTTTAAGCGAACGGTGTCACAGGTCCAGGTGCTGTGGCTCCACAACACAGGGAGCTGAAGCCAACACTGCCCCGACAACGGTGGGCGAGATTAGTATCTCATCTCTAGTGGAAGAAAAAGAAACGAGCTGTGTTGTATTTTAAAGGGGGCTGCAGGCTACCGAATGGGATTCTAAAAAAAACAAAGTGATCTATCGGATTAAATTAGTCTTTTTTTATTAAATCAACTTTCTTTAATGAATATAACTTGTCAGTTTCTTTTGATTGTATTGTTAATACAGGTGCATCCTTTGTGTACATTGAGTGGAAGCGCAAAGAGTTTTTTTACCTCAGTGAAAAATTTAGTTTTTGAAAGGCTAAACGCCAACAAATATCAGTGGAAGCAGAATATTTTGTGAGAAAAAATATGTTGTGAATTTTGGAAATTATTACATCAATCTTTTTTCAATAACTGTTGACTTTTGGACTTTACAACGTTCTAGAGTTATTGGAAATGTTTGGATCACATGCGTCTCAATCTACTACGCGGCCACCATGCGTAATACACAAATACATTCTGGGTTGGGCTCGCTCTGACATGCTTCGACTTCATGCTGTGAGCGGTACCGAAATTGTAGCAGGAAATAAGGCAACACTCCAACTTTTTAAACAATACACTCTGCGCTCCATCCAAAATCCTTCCACTCCGCTCACATGCTCTGACAAATAGTATTTTTTTTCTAGATATGGGCACAAAAAGGATCGATTGCAGGTATCGTTTGACTGGAGAAGTTTTGATGCTACTTGGCACTGGGTTATTTCGCTCAATACCTTAAAGTTATCGAGTACCCAGCCCTACTTATATTACAATATTTTTTATTTATTTTCATTATGGAATAATGTTTGATTATATTGGTTAATAGTTTGGTTTATAAAATGTAAGAAAATAGTGACAAATGCCAATCACAGTTTCCCAAAGATATTCAGTTCACTCGAAGAAGTTAATTTCTTTCAAACAGTTACGTCAGGATAAGATAAAATCACTTTGAGGATCCAAAGACAAAGTAACCCTGACTAAATTATTTTTATAGTGTCATCCAGATGAAACAAAATAGACACTACGTAGGTGTTGCCGATAGTGCGAAAGGATGTGGTTTGCTGTTCATAGAAAAAGCATTTCAACCCAAAAACAAGGAAGCCAGATTTTCATTCTGACTCATCACGACTGTCAGAAGCTGTCGTCAACTGTCTTGATAATGATCGCTTTCATATGATGCTCATGTCCGTTAATTAGCCCGAAGTAGCTCTTAAAAGAGAAAAAGTGACAAAGGCAGCGACCACGTTCGATAAAAGACGGCAGCGCGGCAGCTGTCATTAAGATTAGATCCATTCAAATGTGACGTTGCACAACCCAATCAGCCTAATCCAATTCTACATATATTGCCTCAGAGCACCGATTCCACATTCCTACTGTTTAATGCTGCGCATGCAACTGAGAGCGAGTCCCGGGATCCCAGGAAAAAAACAACACCTCGCTCTCTCGACTGGGCTGAATTCATCATCTGAAAGCTGGCAGCAAAATCAATGAAAACTAATAAAAGGGTCATGCAGCGTGAACGGAGGCCTTATTTGAATTATGTCCAAGGATGCGGTCTGGTCCTATAAAGTGCCTGGTGTGCACTGTGCAATGCTGGCAGAGTTTAGTTGGTTGTATGCCTCGGGACTGTTATTCATGATAAGAATCTTTTAAATGAAACAAGGGTCACAGAAAACAGCCACATTCAGCTTATCCTCTTTTCTTTAATTAGTCTCAGATATGTTTACTTTCATACCCTGAAAAACAGGGTTTCTCTGGAGAAATAAATTGTATAAAACTTGCCCATACATGAGTCACAGTTCATGTTAAAAAGTGTTCTCTCAGAGCTTCATTCCTTTGGGAGGACATTTCAGCCTTTATGGAAGACAAATCCTCGTATTTCCTTTTCAGCTTTGCTTCCCTCACCACAACATGCGCTCCAGACTTTAAAAAAAAAAAAGCAACACCTACCTGCCACGTTCACTTTTTCAGAGTTTGTGGCGCTGGGTGTGGCGGTGCTGGTGCCGTTGGTCAGGTTGCCCCCCGTGCCGTTGTAGATGTTCTCCACCTTGGACTCCAGCTTGCCCAGCCTCAGCATGATGTTATCCAGCAGCACTGCGAGGGTCTTCTTCAAATCTGCAAGTAGGAATGTGAATCACATCATTGGGGTCATTGTGAAGAGAGGATAAAAATGGAAAATTAAACCTGTCAGGTGCACTGTTTTAGGATAGAGTTCATTATTTAATCATTGATAAGGGGGGTAAAAGTCAGATTTGGCAATACAGAATCACAGATTTTGCAATGACCTTGGCTAGATTCCCAAATCACATACCTGCTTCAAGCCAACTACAACAGTATCCACACAGAAAGAAATGTCTGTTCTACTCTGTGTATTGCTGCCTGATATTTACATTGTATTTATTAAAGCAGGCGACAGTAAAGTTATCAAATGGAGCAGTAAACATCAGGCTAGTAATGCTAACATTAGCAGCTACTGCTACTTCCAACTGGCCCCCTGCTTCTCCCTAGCGACGGCCAAAAACCAAGGTGGCGACGGCCAAGATGACAAACTCGAGACTTCAAAACCATAGTCCAAAAACCAATGGGTGACGTCATGGTGACTAAGTCCACTTCTTGCATACAGTCTACGGTTGAAGGTCTATCTGTATCTAATCAACTGAGCAATAAGGCTCCACATTCTGACTAAGAAAAAGCTTCCAGTTCTTTCACCATCATTACAGTGAATACATGCATGTAATTTAAGCTGCTGCCTGTAGTCTGGGGAACCTTGCCCTACTACAGTGTGGACTTTTCCTCCCCCACTACAAGGCTTTGGATTTCAGGCAGTCAGCTTGGGGCTCATTTAAATGTAAAACCGGAGCCGCGGCGACTTTGCGAGTGACCTTGCTGTTTAATTTGGGTCTTTGCATTTCTGTAGGCATCTTTTTTCCGTGAGCATTTATCTGCATAGGACACAGCTAATGGTAGAACGGGCAGGAGGGACTCTGATCAGTACTGAGATGGAGAGGGCATATATTCAAAATGTTAAGGCATGGTTTTTTTTTGGCCTTATTTCTTGTGGTATTTGTCTGATACTGTATCCGGCAGCAATCGCAATGACATTTGCAGAGAAATGTTGAGTTCTTTTGAGCTTCTGTAAGTGGTACACAACATATATATATGTTACCAGCAGCATGCTTTTTGTCTGCAGCAAAGAGCTCTGTCATAATCATCGATGCATCGGCCTATATGTGTGCAGGAGTGATCCAGAAAGCGTGCCTTCATTTCATCAGACGATGATAATTGCAGCTTGTCTATCGCATACAAGCGGCACATTTTCCCTCGCCGCGATGCATTTGACACGCCAGTTTTCATCACGTCAGAGAGATTGGCAAGGGCACAGCGAGGCCTGGCAGAGCGCGCCGGCCTGATTCGTGTGAAGAGAAAACGCCGGAGCGTTTGTCTGATTTGGACGAGCTTTGCGCTGGGAGGAGCAGCGCAGCGAGACCAGGAAGAAACCAAACGGAAAGCTTTGGAGCGCCGGCCTTGCCAAGCTATCGGGCTGAACATAATTAGAAGCAAAGGGGGTGAGCCCAGAGTTAATGCCCCCCTCTGTTTACCTCTGGCAAACACATATTGCCTGTGCCCACTGACTTCAGGCTGTATATCAGAGAGATTCTCCAGACCTGGTTAACATCGTAGCTCCTTAGCTAATGTCAACATGCTTGACGATAGGAAAGACAAAGATATGTAAACAATAATTGGCTTCATTTCTTTCTTGCACTTGCATTTACAATCTCGGGCCAGTTGCATTAAAATAGTCCTAGTCTTTGTCTTAAATATAACTTTAAGTCTAACAGACTGTTGTCATAGCAACAAAACTCTCAGAGGTGGCTAACTTTCCTACCTCAAATTAAGTCAGTCCTAATATTTATGCAAAAGATGGACTAGTGTAACCTGACAATGCAAGACCAGTCTAAGGCCAAGACTAGTCTTAAACTAAGTTTATGCAACTGGAGCAGCAGTGTGGATAGCAATAAGAACATAAAGGAGAATACACATTGTGTATGTTCTGTATTTGTAAGAAAATGTTTTACAATAATTAAATGTGAGTCTCTGAGTGCGAGACCTTTATTAGCAAGTGTGTTAAAAAAGCATCCCTGGCACTGTGAATAACACTTTGACTTGCCCTTCTGTACACTAATACTGCTGCCAGGTAACCAGATGAGTAATAGCACACCTAGGGACACATTTCTGCCTGTCTCAATATTTCTTAGCGAGCTGCAAAACAAATCCCGGAGCGGTAAACACATTTTGCTTTTTATAACAGTGTCATATAAGATAATAATCTGGATGCACAAAGACCTGGGGGTTTTCATTAAGCCCATGAGCATTAAAAAAGAAGTGATTACGTGGGAACATAAGCCCGAGGTATTCATCAGTGATTCCTATTGTTTGTTGTCATCTGCTTCGACCCGGCCTGTCAGGGGTCTCCATATCTTACCTACATAATATAACAAAGAGCAGAAGGAGCACATAATGCCCTTCCACCCTAGAGAGGACGGAGAGGATTAGAGCAGCAATATGAGCTTACACACCACACCCAGTCCTCGCTGTGGGCAGCTTCACTCTCCTGACTTCTGATATTGGCCCCGCGGAGCGGGCCGAGGCAGAGACTATACGAGTGCGATGAGAGTTCACAATACCTGCTGAACTGTGCGGTAACAAGACACGGTGTCAGCAGGTGGCTGGACACAACCGGCTGCGTGGCTCGGTTTCAGGAGGGGTTGCAAAGGGAAAGATCATATCCTCGTCATGTCTGACTTTACTGGGTAGGAAGAGGATGGTGGTGTGACAGCGCCTCAAGACTCCTGGAATCTACCCGATATTCAATACTGGCTTCCAATAACTTCATTTTGATTGATGTGAACTAAAGGAATATATAACAACTTGGGGATTTTTATTTTCTATTCTTCTATTTATTTATTTTGCTGTGATTTATTATCACCGTTTACTTTGTTTCTCTTTATTTATTTATTTATCATTTTAGTTTTTTTTCTCTATTTATTTTTGTTTATTAATATTCCTATTCTAATTTTTTTTTATTCTTTTTTTCTATTTTCTAACTTTATCTCAGGTTTTTATTTCATTTTCATTTATTTATCTATTTATTTATTCTTTTTCAATTCCTTTTCTATACTTATCTTCTCTTCTCTCCTAATATAAGTATAAATAAACATGTTATTTTTCCTCCCTGTACATTTATGTATTTTCTGGGCCGTGTATCGATACAGTATTGCTACACAAAATAACGCCATACTATGCTGTAACAATGTTTTACTACCATCCCTCGTTCGTGAGTTGTTTAAATAACTTATTAGAGGTTGCCGTTTAGAAAACAAACTAGAATAAATACCTAGGAGATTTTTTCTAATTTAAAGAAGAAAAAAAATATCTTCAAGAGACTGACAGGAAGTGGAATGCATACATTTACAATAAAGTACAAGAGTATGAGTGTTGAAAAAATATTAAATATAAGACACCGAAAATTGCATCCAATCATGTTAGACTTGATCTGAAACTACTTTGACAGAAAACATTGCAAATAAGGTGGTAACTGAATGCCTAACATGAAGATACTGACAGACATTAGCTTGAGACACACTATATTTAGCACCATCAAAAAGCATCTTATCCTGGCTGTGTATAAACTGCCAGCTGCTCCGACACACTGACATCATGCTTTTCAACAGGTGTGTTTCTTACAATGAGCCGAGAACAGAGGGTGTCGTATGCCGCACAGATTGTAAAGCCCCTCGAGGCAAATTTAAAATATTGGGCTATATAAATAAAATTGACTTGACTTGATTTGACAAATGGGCTTTCATGAGACACAATATTAAATTCAAATGCATTAAGATTTTATGGGTCATTTATGGGTCGCAAAGGAGGAAACTCTACAGATTGTATCAGTGCAAATCATCGACCAAGTGAGTGAGCGCAGGAAGCACGGAGCATCCTGCTGCCTCCCTATCTAATCAAGGACATGAAATGGATTTTGATGTGATATTGGACGGCGGTCAGCAGACTGTGCCCCAGCTCCGACAGCGCCGTGGAAATCAATCCATCATATAAGGGAGCAAAGCAAACAGGACAGGACGCTGTTCCCTGGAAACTCTGGATCGTGTTGCGGGAAAATCTACAAACTGGGCTTGGATCACATTTAATTTATGACATGATTGATGAGGATAACTCCTCATATGGAAATGTTGTAAACGGGCACAGTTTCTCTTCTAGGGGAATTACAGCTGTACAAACTAGTCATTCTTCATCTTAAGTTATTAAAGGGATAGTTTGGGTGTTTTGAAGTGGAGCTGTATGAGGTACTTATCCATAGTCAGTGTATTACCTACAGTAGATGACAGTAGGCAGGAGTACCTGCATGGAAGCAAAGCAATGTACCGCTGTGGACGGGGCCGGCAGCAAAATGTATTTAAGACATCTAAAAAACAATGTGTTGCATGTGTAGTACCTTTAAATAAGCTAAGCAACTACGTGTTTCTTTGCTCCTTCTTCGTGTTCTCTGGGAGCTGATTTAATCTCCTGGAGCTTTACTGTATCCTGTTGTTTCTCTGGGCATTACGGGACAATCAATTCCAATCTCAGGTTTCTAATGAAGCCTCCCATCGAGCCATACAGGTCTATTAATGGCATGAATAACTTATCGACGGCTCTCCTGGACCTGTGCTATTACAATAATTTTGCTCCGATGCAGCTGTAACAGCGTTAAATCTCCCGGGCAAGTTTTCTTGAATATGGGTGATGTTGTGCCTGATCAGGCGGTAGACAAGTGGAACCAGGTGCTCTGATTTAAGGAAGATGTAAAAACAGAGGGGAAGCGCTACATCATAACTCTGGTAAAGGGTACCTCTTTTGTTGTTTTATTGCTTGGCAGTGATCTTATGGAAATCAAAAAAGTTTAAACACATTAATTTTGCTTTGCTAATAGCAGGCTAATCCTGGGAAAGAAGCCTCATTCACCAGCTTACCGTAAGCCGTCATGGTACCCACGTAGGGCCCATCCATGACACTCTGGTTCTCCTCCGCCAGGGCCTTGATGTAGCGCTTGCTGAGGTCCAGGATCTGCTGCCTCAGCACGGCGCTGTTCTCGTGGCTGGCTCGCTGCTGGATGGTGAAGTGCAGCAGCATCATGCCCCAGATGAACCCAAAGCTGACCAGGAAGAAGCCCAGCTTCTGGGACGACAGCTTCCACAGGAAGGGCGTAGCCATGCTGACTCGACAGGGAGGTGTTAGAGGAGACTCTGGTTTGACCGAGGGGAGGCGCAGAGGTCGGGGGGAGGAGAATCAGGAGGGCAGGTGGCGGGGCATGGCGGCGTCAGTCGGTGTAGCTGCAGTGGGTTTTGGGGGGGTGGCTTGTTTGCCTCACCGGCTTGATTTCCTTCTCTGACCCATCCTCGTCGCTCAGTAACATCTCAGTGGACTGAGTCCGACCGCTTGCATCCTGCAGCAAAAAGAGAGGAAAGAGAGATGAGAGATGATGACAATGAGGGAATTCCCTCTCCCAACCCAATTCCACATGTACATGATTACAATAAAAGCAATTGGGCAATGAGTCAGCAGCCATAATTCAGAGCAACGTGGAGAAACTGAAGTACAAAAGTAGTAATGAAAACAGAGAAAAAATGCAGATTACAAGCTCAAGCTCAAAATAAAAATAAAAACCTTCATATGGTTTATTCTTTCTTTCAAGTAGAGATGTTCCGATACCATTTTTTCCTTACGGAGGCTAAATAACGCTTCAAACTGGTGCTAAATTTGGCTCATCGACAATCTGCAATCTGTATCTACGGCAAAAAAAACATATTCGTGGCATCTCTAAAAAGTTATATTTGCTCCCTTTTTTTCTGCTTTTCTTACGATCCACTACTCAAAAGCCACGATGCGATCCGAGAGTTTGTGATCTGTTGCACCCCCTAGTCTTATGGCACAGAACCACAGCAGAGCCTTATATCCTGCCATATAAGGTAATGCTCCACTGAGATTGAACTGACATATAAAAAGGATTCTGCAATGGTTGTTTCAAATGTGATAAGGAGGCAACTTCACAGCCAAAGACCAGACGCTAGAGGTGATAAACCACGACGGGGCCGTGCAGCATTACAGCTGCTAAAAACATTTTAGAGAATGAGGAACTAGCCATGAATGGGAGAGCAAACAGGAGGCATTAGACGTGAGAGTAGTGCAGATCTGCAGCCAGTTTTTAACTGCAGCAGACCACACAGCACAGAGGCACACTGTATCTGAACTGGAGGGTGGCTGTGTGTGGAAGCTCGTATGGTATGCACGCAGGAGAGTGACGCACCAAGCTGGGTTCATTTGACTGGACGGGAGAGGTTGAATGGAGGCATACAGTACGAGTGAACCAGGCTGCAGAGAACTTGTTTTGTCAATAATATATGATTCTTTTTACACATGGAAACATATACGGGGTGTGACATTCTTCCACAAGGAGAAATGGTGGTGTAGATTATGTCTGACGTGAAAGCAATACAGACGACTGGTTAAAAACAAGATAAGGTCTTCAGAAGTAATTTAAAGTTGTCCTGAAAGAGAGGCTCCGCAGCACACAGCCTCGTCTCACCCACACAGACAGCGTGATCTTTATGATTGATGGCGGCTGTAGGGAATTTATGCAAGAGGGTCAAAATATAAACATTTGGATAGTTTGCAATTTATCTTCCTCACTGACAAGCCAGAACACACACAGAATTTTAAATACACGCCTTTACATTTTCAATGTTCAACAGGGTTTTGTGCCGGACAAATGAAGGAAGCTGGACTGTTTGTGGTTGAGCATGTGTATTGAAATGTAAAAGGTCACGGTGGTACTCATTTACTCCCACTTAAGGACAAATCTGTAGGAGGTAAAAGGTCAGGGACAAGGTGAATGAGTCAAACTACAGTTCATGTAAAAGTAGGGTTACAACAAACAAAATTATCTTAATCATTGATTAATCTGTCAATCATTTAGTCTGCAAAATCTCTAAAAATAGTGGTCATCACAAGTTCTGGGAGTCCAAGGTAATATTGACAAATGGCTTGTTTTGTAATAGTCCAAAACTCTTTTTCAATCATATAAAAAAGAGAAAGGTTGCATCACATTTTAGAAGCTGGCACCAGAGTACAATAAGAAGCTTTCAAGATGGATTGAAATCCAGAGGTGGTTTGAGGTGATGTTGAAAAGCTGTAAATGCATCTGTATCTCCAAGACGCAGACGTGATCTTAACTCCTCCAACTGGCACTACATCAGTAAGTGACACTCCGTGGGTCTGTCCTAAGTGATAATGGCAGCTGAAGTTGCACTGGTTGAAAACTTTGCCCAATGATGCCAAAAACATTCGGCCTACTGCCACTTCAAGTCATATCTGGATTTTATCTGGATACGAAACACTTGAAAGTGTAAATGGAGCCAGAGATGAACAAACAGTTCAAAAGCTTTCAAAAATCAAACCACGAGCTCTTCTTCACTTCCTGTCGCTGCAGCTTTCACACGTCGCGGTTGCATTTTCCAGTGTTGCAATGGAAAAAAACAGTTTGTCAACTACCACTTCCCGTGGTGCAATAGCAAGAATGCATTTCATTTGCTGCTGTTTGCTCATCAATAAACAACTACCAGATATAACATTTTATTTATATGTTTGACTCAATCAGAGCAAGCATATAAGTAGACAATATTCCTAAAAAGCCAAATCACATTTCCCTTTTCTCAACTCACTGTGCTATCTTTACTGCTGATTGAACATAACCATGCCAATGATAACACATTTGGCCCAAAACCATCAAATTTTTTTGCCCTGCAGCTCTTGTGAAGCTGTTAAATAGTCCAACAAGTCTTAACTGACAACCTCAAGGCAATCTATGCACAACTAAATAAACGCCTCTGGCTTTAGGCGCTAAGCAACAAAAAGAATCAAGCGTGCAATCAAGCCAAAAAGAAAAAGATGCTCTCTCATCTGCAACCGCTGTGGCTGGAAATGAGGCTGAGTGTGGGGAGGGGATTTCTGCAGCCTTTCTCGAACCAGGTCAGGACCGCCACCGCCGCCGCCTCCGTGGACGCAACACCACAAGAATAATACACTGCACTCAACCAAAATCATCTATTGATCTTCTATTATGAATATGTTTCTTGAATCTGAATCTGTTCAGAGTGAGGCACGGCGGCGGCAAAGATGGATTATATCAGCGCTGAACGTGTCGGCAGAAAATCATCAGCACTTTCCTCAGAAACACAAAAGGCAGTCACACAAAAGGCTCTTTTCACCTTCCATCCATCAGCTTCATAAATAGGTCAGAGACAGCTGCGAGCAGCCTCCAGCGGGGCTGGCATCTCACAGCAGGTTATGACACACCGTAATTGTTCGGCCGTGAGATCTTTTTATACATTTATAACAAATTCCTGCATCTTTTTTTTCTTATATTTAACTCTAATTTGCTTTGTGATGTGTGCAAAACAAGGCTTTCAGTAAGGGAGGGAGAAATCTCTGCGCCGCACTGCACTGTGAATTCATGAGACAAGCCCTTGGCAGTAGCAGCGCTGTGCAATCTGCAGTGCTGATAACATCGGATGTCTCTCATTGCTTGGGACTGTGTGTGTTGGAGGAGGGCAGGAAAAGGCGCCGACGAGGATGGGAGGCTTCGGGGCTGTTTATCGAAGATGAACTAGCCCGCGGTACATCGCTGGGGGAAGCCAAAACCTCTACAGAATATTCTCAGTCGCAGCAGCCTGATTTCCTGCGTTATTTAACACAGAAACTCATCACGCAACATCACCCCTTTGTTGGGAAACTCTCCAATCACAGTCTGTAGAGAAAAGAGGCGATGCAGCTATCCCCCAACCCTCCCCCCCCACCATATATCTCCTCTCAGTTACCTTCTGGTTTCTAATTCAGGATCTTAATTTGTCTGGCAGCGATCCCTCTGGCTCTCAGCGGCAACAGCCGAGTGGAACGGCGTTGACAGCCAGCTAAGGTTGCACAATATACGACCCCTCCGCAACTTGAGATGATAACGTAACGACCTGCTGAATGCTTTTTCTTTCATTGTTGGAAGAAAACGCTGTAGGTTCAAGAGGCGCTGAGGACAGAAACAATTGAATCATTCAAGCCTGGGAGGAATCACTGTCCTCCTGAATCTACTACAAAAGGATTTTTTCCATGTTAGGGACAACAGAGCTGAAATTTCAGCTTGAAAATTGCATTTGTTTCTCAGTTTCAGGTATCGACCACACTGTAGTACTGATACGCCCAGGCAGATATGAAAAGAGGAGGGTCTGGTTACAGATTTGGTTTCAGTAGGTTTCCTGGGTCCTGTTTAAGAGTTATCACACTGCGTTCTTAATGAAAACAGTTCATTTTGTGTTTTAATTGTTCCACTAATGACCTCTATATTTAAGCCTTTACCAGAATAGAGTGGAAATCTGGGTGAACGACTAAAGGCTGGCCAGATTGATGCATTTAACTTTAAAATGTAGCCTACAAAATATAGGGTGAATATTCCTGACGCCACGCAAAAGTCCGCTGTTGGGTTTAGGCAAGAAAATCACTTAGTTAACGTCGGGGAAAACATCATGGTTGGGCTTAAAATAAGTAACTAAACTAAGTAAAACACTACAGAAAACATGTCACAAACGTCACTAACTTACAAAACAAAACGCCGGAACAGTGGGTCTGTGTACTCTGTTTATTTAAATGTGAAATATGTTGTTGCTAAAAACAAAGAATAATTGTGATCTCAAATAATCGTGATTATCATTTTGGCCATAATTGTGCAGCCTTAAAGGTTGGTAGACGATAAAAAAGAGTGCTATTTAAATGCAGTCCATTTTTCTAAATCAAATGCAAATATAAAAACAAAACATCTAGATCATTACCGGGGCAGCTGTGCTCTTTTAGTAGATGCATAAGAAGTTGAACGGAGACCATCTGTTTAGAAACAAGGTGTGAAATGTGATTTTAAGTGAAATACACAAGTATCTTGGAAGGTCCTGGTGGGTCAATTTCCTGTCAATGAACGAAAAAATTCTACCATGACAATTTTACTAAAAAAGTACAAATCAGGGGATGAATACGAAAACATTTCCAATGCAGCAAATATTGCTCAGAATACAGTCAGAAGACTGATTACACACAAACAAAAAATAAGTTCCAGAGAAAGTTGAGTCATTTTGTAGTTCAACGGCAAAACATCAACCCCTAACTAAACATTTACACAACAAAGTAGAACTTGTTTTTCTAGTTTCCAGCCCTCACATTAACAAATACTGTATGTACCTACAGGATTGCTCTAATATGAATGTTTACAATAAGCGGTGGCCTCATCGTCTATGTTCCAGCAATCATGACGGTTTATTTCCCCCGTGTGTGTGCAGATGTATCTGGTTTATGGTAAAGTCGCAGGGATTTAGAGTCAACAATGATATCGCATCGTTGTCACAATAATCATGTCAGGCTTTAATATCTTTCCAGCGGAGTCCTCTAATCACACAGCCGTTGCCCTTGTTCTGTCTGTCATATGCTGGAGACCCGGCCAGATGGCCGCGCGAGGTAAAGACTCTGTCCATTTCCTTTGCATCCGTGATCAGAGCTGAAAATAACCTCCTTGGAAGTGTAGTTTAGTGATTTTATAAAAGGTGAAGCAGGCTGAGGGAGGTCTAGATTAATTCCAGTGCATTACTCCAGGTCTAAAAGAGACAGAGAGAGATGAACTGAAATAACATACACTAAGAGCTTGTTGCATAACCACAGAAAGTAGTCAGTGAAATATGCTCTAGATATAGCTTCGGCCATCAATTATGGATCGACTATGAAAAGGTATCCATTTTTCTCCTGAATATAAATAGACTTTCATGGAGCTTCTCACACTCAGGTAACTTCAGAGCTCTCTGCAGGTGACAGCTAAAGAACAAAGGTTGATGAAGGTCTGATGCTATACTCTAGCGCTACTTATATTATTATCGATTAATCCACAGAGTATTTTGTAGATCAATTGGTTGGTCTATCAACAAGTCTTATCTTAAAGTATCTGTACTAATAAAACGGGGTATCGTACTGTTTTAATGGCAGGGTATTGCATTACCTTTCTGGCAACACTACCCAGGCCTAATATTTACCTTTGAAGAGCTGGAACCAGTGATTCTTTGCTTTAAAAATGCCTTAATTATTAATCCATTATCAAAACTGTTAGACTGTAAAGACAAAAGTCACTCAAGATGCCTAACTTAGCCCACCTTTTACTCTTACTGATGCTGTGACAGCCCTCTATTTGACACTTAAGAGGCTCCGGCTTTGGGATATTTTTCAAGTATCGTCTCATCCAGGAAAGAGAATTTCCTCCCTCCAGTCAACGTCCATCCTCTCCCACACTAACACTGAGCTTGTTCGCCTGTTGCCTGGCCCCGAAAAAGGAGACGTGATCCTGATAATATGGCCCTGCTGCCATGGAGACCGGTGTGACTCTGCATCTTAATGGACTCCTTCACATAAGCCCCGCCTCTTAATTATTCATTAGGCCCTCCAGAGGAACAGACCCCGCTGCTGCAGCCTCACCACCACCTTACTGGTGGGAATCCAGCTCGTAACCAGATAGCAGGAGCTGACCCCGTGTGGTTTGAGACGGGCTTTTCTCTGCAGCCACATTCAGGAGGTTCATCTAAAATGTGAGCGGCACACAGATCAATGGTAATGTGTTCTTTATTGAGTCACTGATGGGCTCAAACACTTCTTCAAGGGGAACGATTTTAAAGCTTTTGTCATATAAATCTTGGTCAGGCTTCCTGTAAGTTCCGGTGGTACGATCAAGGAGGAAGGTGATGCACTAGAGCGACCAAGTGGCACACCAAAACAGGATGTAACACTCTCATTACCATGAACACAAGCACATTTGTATGTGTACAGTATGTACAGCTGGATTTAACATTATAGACATGACCACTGACTATTTGAGTAACAATTTAGCCACAAATTCACAAACTGAGTGTACACGGTCCAGCATACACTCAGTTTGGACCATGAGTCTTCCCTGGATGTCTGTCAGCACTAACTAACACATGGAAACAACGCTCTTTGCATAAAACTTGTAACACACTGGTTTCTTTTAATGGGCACGCTTGTTGAAAACACTTCATTAAGTCATCTACTAAGCCAAAAACACACTGCTAAGCTAAGGCGTCACTTTCCCTCCCCAGACCAGCACTGACAGGTTTAACCTGCCACAACATGCCACGAGATGAGCGGGAGAGGACGAGACCGCCGTGAACATGACCTGCATGTCGAGAAACAAGCCCGGTGACAAGCGTGGGTAGGAATTGCAGATGAGGTTTGCTGCTGAGAGTAACACTTCCTTTTTCCCCTGTCACCACCACATACAAGCTCTGTTGTTACGCTAACACAAGATGGCCTCATTACAACATGAAGAAGAACACTTAAGTATCTTAAAGCAAAATAAAAAAGTATTTTAAATGCAGCATTTAAAGGCAATGAACTGTTATGCAATGAGATGCATGCACCCACTGATATCAGCATTCCTGCGAGGGCCTTCGCTGACTACATTAAATCCCAAAAACCCTAACCCTCTGCAGCGCACTACATGCCTATAACACTTTCCCCTAACATAATCCTAATGCCGCTCTTCACCCTTAATGCAATCCAAATCCTCTAAACTCCTTTAAAGAAGTCAGGAGTGGCGAAATGTCCTCACTTTCTATCCCCGTGCGTCACACCGCAACACAATTTGCATAAACACACAACCACAACAACATAATTGCCAAACAAAGCTATTATGACAGGCAGCAACGGTAGTTTATGTTGGCATGCTGGTATTACCAGATTCTTTTTAGCTGACTGTTGTTGTTTCCGTAACATGTTCAATTATTCCAGTATTTCAGGTTTGAGTTGAGTTACCGAAAGAAGCAACTAACAACCGAACAGTGGTACAAACTGAAATGTCTCACACCCTCATGAGAATTTAAAGACATTTCAGTAGCATAAAGGGATATTAAACAAGTATTTAATACTCTTATCAACATGGGAGTGGGCAAATATGCTGCTTTATGCAAATGTATGGATATATTTATGGTGTAAATCAATTTTCAACTCAAAACAATGACAAATATTGTCCAGAAACCCTCACAGGTCCTGCATTTAGCATAAAAAATATGCTCCAATCATAACATGGCAAACTGCAGCCCAACAGGCAACAACAGCTGTCAGTGTGTCAGTGTGCTGACTTGACTATGACTTGCACCAAACTGCATGTGATTATCATAAAGTGGGCATGTCTGTAAAGGGGAGACTCGTGGGTACCCATAGAACCCATTTACATTCATATATCTGGAGGTCAGAGGTCAAGGGACCTTCAAGCTAGCTAGTATGACACGGTTAGTACCAATGGATTCCTTAGGTTTTCTAGTTTCATGTGATACCTGCACTCTAGCTTTAAAACTGAGCTCGCTACAACCTAAAAATTGCAAGTTGCGTTAATGCGTTAAAGAAATTAGTGGCGTTAGAACAAATTTGCGTTATTATTGTGTTAACTTAGACAGCTCAACGGCTCTCAACATGGATTCTTTTCACTGTTTTGAGACAAAAACATATTAATGTGGATGCAGCCTCTTTCTCTGCTCAGGAATTTAGGTTATGTTTTTAACAGCAGTTAATATTCCACCTGAGAGAAACCTCCCAACAGTCTGAGACAAAAACCAGGCATGACATTGCGATTAATGTTTGAGGTTACACTAAAGGCCTTTTGAAAATCCCTAATCTTCCTTTTATTACCTCTTCAGTTTTTCTGCCCTGGATGTGAAAACAGCTTTTCAGGAGGATTTACTGCAGGCTTTGTGACTCGCCCTACCAATGAGCATCTCCTCTGCAGCAGCTCAGATGTGCAGCACGAGTAAACGAGCGCTTTGCGTGAAACCGCAGAGCTCCAAAACAGTGGACTGACTGTAAAGAAGTGTGTTGCGTAATGTAATGGGGAGAGAGAGCCTCTTCAGAGTGGAGTGGCTAAAGTGCAACGCACATGGCACAATCTTTTTCTGAAGAGATGATTTTATAGCTTCCTCGAGTGTACTTTGTACTGACCCTGGTGAATATCCGGCTTGGTGATCAGTAACCAGACTGACCACACGAGTAAGAGAAGACAGGTGGATGTTTTTTTGCTGAGAGAACAGGAGCCCTTTAATCACAGAAAGGCCAAGTGTTCCACTTCCCTGCATGGCATCCATCACCACAGACCCCTCCATCTTCAATTCCTCCGCTGACTCTGCTGGCTCACCCACCCTCCGACGATTTCTTGCCAGTGAAGCATGCCACCGAGGCAAAGCTCCTTTTCCTTTGGATTTATAATCCCAAGGGCTTCGGCGAAAAGGTGGCTGAAAGAGCTCTTTATAAAGCCAGGGGGCAGTTCACCTTGGGATGGTGATGGTGATGGCCACTACGCACTTAGCTCGGAGGATGATAAGCAGGGAGGGAGGAGGGACGCTGATTACAAGCTTCTTGTTGAAAGTACACATCACGTTTGCAGTCTGCATGATAATGATGCATCTCATATAATCAAATCAGCGTCATAACCTGATTGCAGGCTGAAAATGACTGGACCGCACTGGTGGACTAAGTGCTTCGATGGACCAGAGTGACCTAATGAACACCAGAACAGGAAATCAAGCTTGTCATTCGCCCGATATCCCTCACTTTTTAGGTTTTACTAAGCTTGCTGGTCATAACGATGTCAGAGTTAACGCGATAATAACACAAATTAATTTTAACGGCACTAATTTCTTTGATGCAACTTGCGACTTTTAGGTTGTAGTGGGCTCAGTTTTAAAGCTAGACATCATAGCACTACTTTGAGAGGGCACATGTCTTTCCAAATGAAAAAAAATATTGACTGAGTAAATTTTTGCATGTAAACTATTAATTAAAAATCAATGCAGCGTATATGGAGAATCGAGACAGTATCACAAAACATAATATCGCGATATTCGATATTTTCTTACATCCCTAATGGACAATCATGTGATTAATCGCAATTAACTATGGACAATCATTCGATTAATTGCGATTAACTATGGACAATCATGCAATTAATTGTGATTAACTATAGACAATCATGTGATTAATCGCAAAAAACTATGGACAATCATGCGATTAATTGCGATTAAACATTTTAATCGACTGACAGCCCTAAAATAATCCGCTGTAAAACATGAAGAACATAACCTTGGCATGCAACTCTACCAGAATTAAATGTATGTTTTAAGTTATTGGGAAATTTCCCCCAGGCTCATTCCAAAACAAGGTGTTAAATCGTGCCAAAATAACAAGCCCTTCCAGCCAAGCATTTCCAAAGAACACACCGTGGGCCTACAAGGCATGAATTAACATGATGAACTTCCACAGCCTTTTATCTTTAGTCTGTGTCACTAACATCTTCTCTGGAAGCTGAGAGAGAGGAAAAAACCCTGTCTCTCTCTCTCTGGGTTGGGTATAACAAGGTGAAATGCCTGGTTGGTGTTTTACCATCATACAAGTCACCACTGTCAGTAACACACTGTAAATGTCACCTGCTTTGTGAATATTGTACACACAATAGAGTAATGACAGCTTAAAATAGCTAACAGCTCTTGTTTGATTGCACTTAATTAATCACAAAAAACTATGGACAATCATGCAATTAATCGCGATTAACTATTGAATCATGCAATTAATCGCGAATAACTATGGAATCATGCGATTAATCGCAATTAACTATAGACAATCAGGCGATTAATCGTTATTAATTATGGAATCATGCAATTAATCACAATTAACTATGGACAATTAGGCGATTAATCGTGACTAACTATGGACAATCATGCGATTAGCTATGGAATCATGCGATTAATCGCGATTAACTATGGACAATCATGTGATTAATCGTGATTAACTATGGAATCATGCAATTAATCACGATTAACTACGGACAATCATGCAATTAATCGTGATTAACTATGGACAGTCATGCGATAAATCGTGATTAACTATGGAATCATGCAATTAATCACGATTAACTACGGACAATCATGCAATTAATCGTGATTAGCTATGGACAGTCATGCGATAAATCGTGATTAATTATGGAATCATGCAATGAATCACGATTAACTACGGACAATCATGCGATTAATCGTGATTAACTATGGACAGTCATGCGATAAATCGGGATTAATTATGGAATCATGCAATTAATTGCGATTAACTATGGAATCATGCAATTAATCCCGATTAACTATGGAATCATGCAATTAATCGCGATTGACTATTGAATCATGCATTAATCGCAATTAACTATTGAATCATGCAATTAATCGTGATTAACTATAGACAATTATTCGATTAATCGTGATTAACTGTGGAATCATACAATAAATTGCTGTTTTACCATCATACAAATCACCACTATCAGTGACACACTGTAAATGTCACCTGCATTGTTTATATTGTACACACAATAGAGTAATGACAGCTAAATGACAGCTTACAGCACTTGTGGTTTCATGTTAGAGGTGCATAATTGACAAATCACGCCTGAAAATTGGCACATTTAACCTTTAACAAGCTGAAAAATGCCTTAAAGTTGAATATTATTCTTGAACAACCTGTTAGGGACATTTTCCTAACACAAAGCTACTATTCGGCTGGAAAAAATCTGCAGGTAAGTGGTTTACATGTATAATATCACCTCTTTTATAAGCTAGCTTGGTGTAATAACAAACAATAGCTGCTCAGGCTGCGGCGGTTCACGTTGTGATAACAGGCAGTTAGAAAACCAGCCAGCTAGCTGTGTTACCAACCAGCTACGCTTCATTTAACGTGGCTAGCACATTTAATAGCAAGATAACACTGTTTCTGGCTACATTAGCTTTAATTCGGCTGGATAATATTAACATTTAACACCAAAACACGCACCAAACACACCAACCGCCACTAACCGTCACTAACCGCCGCAATGACAAGTCGCCCACTCCCGGAGCACCTCACACCTCCTCCTCCTCCTCCTCTTCCTCCTCTTCTTACAGCCTTATTTCTTTAATAATGAGGCAGAAAGACGCTCACCTTTCTACTGGAGTCTCTGGCTGAACAGGGTGTTGATATGAGGTGGTATTAATGGTTAAAATCCCGGGTAAAGAGGAGAGGAAGACGTCGTTGTGTGGAGCAGAGCTGGTAACGAGCCTCTTCTGTTGGCTCTGCCCCTCTAGCAGACAGAGAGGGACGGTTAGGGACCGTCTGAGTGTTACAGCCTGGAGGAAAACGAAAAATGTTAGGCACCGGGGTGTTTACTTCACAAATAATAAAATTTGAGGTACTTGAGTGTTTCCATTTTGTGCCACTTTATAGTTCTACTCCACTACAATACAGAGATACACATTGTACTTTTTTACCCCACTACATTTATCTGACAGGTTTACTTAAAGCTGCAATGCGTAGAATTGTATGAATATGAATATATTTCTTGTTTTTTTGTGTTTCTATAGTTTCAATTTTTTATTCTTATTTTATTCTAACGTTTTTTATCTATTCTTTTGTTATTATACTGTTTGACCGCACCAACAAAACCAAAGCAAATTCCTAGTGTATACCTCTTACACCTGGCAATAAACACGATTCTGATTCTGATATGTATAAGGCTGAGCTAAAATCATTTACATTCATTTATATTATCATCACACAGCTCCGTGGGGCAAGGGAAGTCCTTTGATGACATTCACATTTATATATATTATATTCAGACATATATAATTTACTGTACAGACATAAAGAGCTGAAGGCAGAGGAGAGCTTGATTCCCACTAAGGCACTCATGATTGAAATGACATGACAACACAACAGATGCGGTAAACTTGGTTTGTTTGGGTGCTGATTTATCAAGTTGAAAAGTGTAGTTTTAATCTGAAATACACCGAGACTGTGACCAGTATGATGCATAAACTGTGGTGCGACTTCAAGTCAAAACAAGGTGTTAAATCGTGCCAAAATAACAAGCCCTTCCAGCCAAGCATTTCCAAAGAACACACCGTGGGCCTACAAGGCATGAATTAACATGATGAACTTCCACAGCCTGTTATCTTTAGTCTGTGTCACTATCATCATCTCATTTTTATAAAATGGTCATTATATCCTGACAGCATGAGACAGGTAATCTGAAAAAACAACCAATCAGAGCCGAGCTGGAGCCTTGCCGTCTCTGAGTAGCTGTCAATCACTCACAAACTCTGATCAAACGGCCAAACTAGGCAGCGCTGATTAAATATGAATCAATATTCTGTTACTGTAATGCCTATTTCTCTCCTCAAATGTTTTAAGAAACATC
>CAKAKR010005730.1:34774-52557 GCA_916700685.1 Adelosebastes latens
CTGTTACTGTAATGCCTATTTCTCTCCTCAAATGTTTTAAGAAACATCTAGTAGTGTACTGTTTAGCTGTAAAATGAGAAAGTTTGCTAAGGCTGGTGGGCGGTGCTTGGTATTTCCTCAGCAGATCTCAACATGGCTGCCGGGTCACAAACTTTGTCATTTTACAGCTAAACAGTACACTACAAGATGTTTCTGAAAACATTTTTTTTTCTTTTAGATTATTTTTTGGCTTTTACCTTTACTTGATGGAGACAGTGACCATTATGAAAGGGGGAGAGAGCGAGATGACATGCAGCAAAGGGCCACAGGTCGGATGAGCTCTGATTGGTTGTTTTCCTCCGGTCTGTGAAATCTTGCAGATGCCGTTAGGAGCACCGGAGGACACAGAGAAACATGATTTTTTTCAGATTACCTGTCTCATGCACTACTGTCAGGATATAGCGTTTTATAAGAATAACTTTTTTTTAATCATATTTGCTCCATTTCTACCCACTGCTGCTTTAAGTAAACAATCTGAATACTTCTTCCACCACTGATATTCTTTTGTATGCATTGGAAGGTGTCCTTGGGTGTCCTGAAGTGTCATGTGTCATGTGCCACATGATAAAATATATTATTATTATTATTATATTGACTGAAGCATACATAAAATAAAGTTGAAATAAAGCTGAAGCCTGCTTCTCTACAAAAAAGTCAATAAAGGATGACAATTCTGTGGTGTTAAAATAGGAATCTGTCACTAATTAACAGCAATATGTCTCGAGACATCGAACCAACCTTGTATAGTTTTATGACATTATGATATGCAACAACTTGCAATTCATCACAATGAAGGACGGAGAAAAAACAGACACAATTCTTGCTTTCTTCTTTGCTTGAGAATAGTTTGTATTCAAATCTATTTTGCTTTATCAAAACATTATGTTACTTGCTTTATTAGCTGAAGCTTTGATTACCAGCAGGCCTGTAAATAGATGTAAATGTGGGCCATAGTGACTGATGTTCAGTGACATTTTGCCACATGAAGGTAGTTAAACAGAATGAGGAGACATAAAACAGGACGGTCCCTAACTATATAGTCATGCTGTCACAGACCAATAAAAGCTTTGTGTTTACTGCCACCTGCTGGCTGCCAGCTGATAGTAGTGATAGTAGAGATGCTGAAAAGTTACTAAATCATTTGACACATTGCATTTGTTAAAAGTGCTAAAAAAAATAAAGCATTGCTCAA
Organism: Adelosebastes latens; assembly: GCA_916700685.1. NCBI lineage: Eukaryota > Metazoa > Chordata > Actinopteri > Perciformes > Sebastidae > Adelosebastes > Adelosebastes latens. The sequence goes on from CAKAKR010005730.1 coordinate 36,006, forward strand.
CGATTTAAGGACATTTTTGTCTTGTGATGACATGATTCAGCTGGTAGTTATTGTGGAAATTAGTGCTGATATTTCTACCAGTATTCAGAACATAAAAATAGAAATACTGTGAGGTGGAAATAACAGTAAAGTTTCTGTGTTGAGGGAGGGATGACGGGGATCCTGCTGTGAGGAGATAACAAACACTGAAAGCAAAAGGTGGAGAAAAGCTGTGTACACAGCAGCAACGCCTTCAGAGACATTGTTCAGTCTTAGCGTTTAAGGTTTTCCTTGTGTTTATTCCTGTCTATTGATCATGAAGGAGTGGTGACTGTTAAGAGGTTTGCATAAATGGCTAAATATAGGGGAGAACGGGGTCGGTTGGGACACATGAACTCTAGGGACAGAGCCTTTTTAACAAGTTAGAAAGCAGCTACGCTGTTCACCACATTCATACTGAGCCGCTTCACTTCCAACCTCAAAGTGGAGACTTTGGCCCAACTCCAATCCGGTCCCTAGACCCTCCCACTCTGTGACAGAGTGAACTCCGTTCGTAGTCACTCTCACAGCTCAATGAAGCTCCTTCTTTAAAGTTTCAGTAGTCAACATTTTTTTGGCATCACTGGGCAAAATAACCTTTCAGCATATTGTAATTTAAGTGACCTCTGCACCTCCTCATGGCTCTGTTTTCAGGCTTTAAAAAAATCTAGCCCGTGACGGAAGACTTTGGCCAATCACAGGTAATTTCAGAGAGAGAAGATAGAAAATATAAATAAGAAATATGTATAACAGCAGTGCAAATAATAATGCTGAAAAATAGGATATATCATGTGTTAAAATGCAAGAACAGTATAAATAAATAAATATGAATATTAGTTTAAATACATAAATAAATGCAGTGTTAATGCCAGAGATTATTGCACTAAATTATTGTACTGTTAAGTCAGTATTGCGCAATTGAATATATAATAAATTATGGGGTTATAGCTGCTGATAAGTGTAAAAAATAATAAATATATGTTGTGTATAGATGTATAAATATACAACACTTTATAATCAAATTAACATATCTACCTTTTTCTAGTCTAGAGAAGGATATATTTGACCCTAAATACAATCTTTAGCTCTCTGAGACCCACAATAAAGTGGGCATGTCTGTAAAGGGGAGACTCGTGGGTACCCATAGAACCCATTTTCATTTACATATCTGGAGGTTAGAGGTCAAGGGACCTCTTTTGAAAATGTCCATGCCGTTTTTCCTCCCTAAAATGTAGCCATCCTTTGGAGCGTTATTTAGCCTCCGTCCGACACACCTAAGATGACTTTGCATGCATTTCCATAAACAAAGCATTCTTCTCTGGGAACATTTGCACAATGTCAAACAACGACAGCTTGATTTGCCGTGAGAGACACATTCAATATCCATTCTCTTGTACGGGGTACGCCACAGTCATACATCAACGAGACGGTTTCTCAAGCTCAGTCTCTGAGAAAATAGATTTATTATTCAAATAAGCGACATATACACAGTGGGTTCATGGTTCTAATCATCAGAAAGAATATGTATATAGCTGAGCTACAATCATTTACATTCATTTATATTATCATCACACAGCTCCGTGGGGCAGGAGAAGTCCTTTGATGACATTAATAATTCACATTCATATATTATATTCAGACATATATAATTTACTGTACAGACATAAAGAGCTGAAGGCAGAGGAGAGCTTGATTCCCACTAAGGCACTCATGATTGAAATTACATGACAACACAACAGATGCGGTAAACTTGGTTTGTTTGGGTGCTGATTTATCAAGTTGAAAGTATAGTTTTAATCTGAAATACACCGAGACTGTTACCAGTATGATGCATAAACTGTGGAGGGAGACACACATCATATCTCTAAAATCTACAAAGCCGACGCTACCCCAACAAAAGACAAATTACTTTGGCTGAAACACATTCTTAACAATAATGTAATAATACAACATAATGCACAGAAGAAAGAGGACGGGTCAAATAATCAAACCCTGCTTTATGCATCCCATTATCCCTATTACATATGTAAATTATTAGGGTTTAATAAGCAGAAAGGGGTAATACTTCAGGAGAAAACGTCCTCCAACACTGGCTGACTGGGGATCTGCTCTCACCACCAACTACATTTTATTTTCCCCGCTTAATTTTTGACATCTCAAATCGACCGTTAGTTACTGTTGCTACGCCTGTCAAGCTTTTTTAAAAGCAGAAAAACACTGTTTAATCCCACTTTTTATTATTGCCGCCAGGAGATTATGTGCTCAGTCGTGTGTGTGTGCATCTTTGTGTCTGTCCGTTACAGTTCCTAAGCTATGATTTGACAATCACTGCTCAGGGGAGGGGGGTTACGATCAATTGCAAACCTTTTTTCCTCAATAAAAATCATGTTATTCTTTTGAGAAATATCAGCAGTAGGCTATAATCACCTTAACCAAAGAGTTTCATCCTCTTCCGTTTGTTTATAGTCGGTATTATTACAGAGGCATAAGACTTGAGATGCTACACAGCAACTTAAAAAAGAAAAAAGAAAAAGACGAATCATTCACTTTCCCAACCTCTTAGCAACGTCCTTATAGGCTAGCTCAATTTCCACATCGGCCGCGCACGTGTTGGTGAACTCATCTCGGCTGTAGGCGTTGCCGAGGTAACGCCACAGCCCTCTGAATTCAGACGGGATGTCGTAGTTACGGTATTTCTTCGCAACCACCTGCAGAAGACAAGTTATCGTATCGTCAAGACGACATTTTAAATCAAAATCAAAAGAAGCCAAAATGAACCAATCCAAAGCAGGTTACCTTTGCAACATGAAGTTTGGGCAGAAGGTTGCAGTCAGACAGCGTCAGTTCGTCTCCGTCCAGGTATTTGCGTTTGGATTCTCCCTCGCGGCGTCCCACCTGAACCTCGTCAGGTAGTGGACTCGTCAGATACTCATCCAGCTTGGCCAGAGACTTGTCTAGACTCTTCTCTAATGCTGAAACACATGTAAATCACGAAATGTGAATTTATTTTATTTATTTATGTATTTTTATTCATGTATATTGCTTTATTTGTATTATTATTATTATTATTATTATTATTATTATTATTATTTATTATTACTACTATTAGTACTTAGTATTATAAGTTATTTCAAATTTCAAATTTTTAATTTATTAAAAAATATTTATATATTGTATTTTATATTATTTATTTAATTTTTATTATTATTTAAAAAATCCCATTTTTTATTTATTAAAAAATATTTACATATTATATTTTATTTTATTTTATTTATTTATTATTATCATTACTATCATTATCATTATTATTATTATTGTTATTTAAAAATGTCATTTTAATTTATGTAAAAATATGTATTATTTTTTATATTTCTTTTTTATTTCTTTTTATTCACATTTGTTGAAATCATTTCTCTTAAGGAAACAATAAAAAGCATGATTAAAAAAACAAAAAAACATATCCAGGTCACAAGGTCATCAAAACTGATAAACCTATATAGGTTATAAAGGCTTACTAGATGCATTTATTAATAGGTTTTGCGTACAGCGTGCTTACCTCGATGTTTATCTGGTCTTGTGTTTTTGACGTAAGCGGAGAACTTGGCAAATATGTCATTTCCCGCTGTGTTAGATTCACGATTCTTTGCTGCAAGTTTGGGATACCTAAGAAACAGGAAGATGGCGTAAGATGGGATGTTGCTCGCCTTATTTCCTTTTCCTGCGTGTGTGTTTATGAGGCCTACTTCGGTGGAGCCAGCATCTCCTCCAGATACTCCTCGACTTTGTTGACGTCGGTGAGGACCTCCCCTTGGAAGGTGAGGAAGGGCGGGTGTGTCCCCGGGGCCAGGTTGTGAAGGTCGGCCGGTTTCCTAATCAAAGTGGAATCATTTTATAACCTCTGCTATCAATCTGGAATGACATGCCATGGTTGCAAAAGTTTAATTCACTAATAATTTACCATTTATTAAAGATGGTTATTATGAAGTGTTACCTCTTTAACCCCTATACAAATATAATAAACATACAATATGATATGATATTACCTCTTGAGGTCAACAGTGGTGACATTGAAGACGACACCTTTGAGCCAGAGGATCATAAAGAGGCGCTGAGAGAACGGGCAGTTTCCGATGCTCTCTCCGTCACTCCCAGCCTGTACACAAACACACACAGACATACACACTTATAATTGGCATATGAGCAAATACAGTAGTATGAATATGTGTACTTCAGTGTGTGTGTGTGTGTGTGTGCGCGCACAGCCGCAATAGGACACCGTAATGAAACACCGAGTCCAACATGAATAATCCACGCTGCTTCCATTAGCCGCTTCACTGCCCGTTTGGACATGTGGTTCCTACTGTACAATAATTGTAGCAGCGTATCAGCTATAGAAAATCATACAACCTATTGCACTGTCAATCCAAAGAGACACTGAACTTCAAATTTCCAATTTCCATTAACCTATTTTGGCAGATTTGCTGTGTTTTATACAGAAAACATTTAGCCCAGTTACTAGAAATCACCTACACTTTACATAAGAGCCAACCACACAATTTCTACCTTACCATACAGCGAGAGTGGTGTCAATCTTCTCATCTAACTCTGCAAAAAAATCACATTTTCCAACATGTTGAACTATTCCTTTAAATATTTTGAAAGTCTCATTTAAAAAACTGACCAGATTGTTCATTATGAATATGTTTGCAACTCCCATCCTTAAACTAAAACAATATGTAGTGTCTATATTCACTAAATGGCTATAAGAGCGCAATATGTCTACACTTTTTTGGTCAGCAAACTAACAAATGGACATGCTAAAACTGTGCATAAATACATACAGTCACGTGCATACCAACACATATTGTATCATAACTTTCAGACCATTTAAAGCTGCTGCTCTCAGCACTGAAAGGACCCCAGTAATAATTCATAGGGGGAGAGAAAGAGAGAGATTGTCTGTGCACGTGGGTGTCAGGTTAACACATGGAAAATCAGCACACAACAACAACAACATGGCATGCGCAACGCTTAAAGGAGCCATTCAAATAAAACTATTACAGGCAGAATGCAAGGTGAGGTAGTGGAATTTGTACAGATATGTAATTTAGAAGTGAGAATAAAACTGATCTAGTGTCAGCTTGGGATGTACACAACACCAAAACACCTCACACACAAAGCTCCCCACCTTGACAAATAGCTCAATATCAGGGTCCTTGTCCTCCTCGGCTGCAGTATCCGTCATGGTCAAGAAAAACACGCTTTGCTTGTGTGTTTTTGTTTGTGTAGATGTGTGTGTGTGTGTGTGTGTGTGAGCCGTGTCAGTTTACAGCAGATTCCAGTCCAGGTCCATGTGGTGAAGTCCGCTTGGTCCCATAGCAGCTCTGTCAGAGTGTCAGCTGAGGACGAGCACCGGCGAGAGAGTATGTGTGTGTGAGAGGTTCAATTTGTACCCGAGGGCCTCGGCAGTGGGGCGTGACGGGGTCGGGCAAAAATAACCCCCTTGGGTGAGGTGGGGAGGGGGGTGTCACTGAAATGTAGTGCGGGGGAGAGGGGGGGAGGGCAGACCAAGTCACCCAAGGGTGCCCTGCCACTCCCACCTCTTACGGCTCTGATTCAACCGGGTGACTTTGAATCATCGGGAGTCATCGTCTCCTTCTCAGACGCATCAGCACCCATTGGTGTCACGCTGGATATTCCCATATATCTTCTTCTGCATTGTTGTCCAAAAACTATTTAAAACACACATCGGTGAGCCACGCTGTTGCTCTGGGTGATATGTTTGTTCATTATGAGGAACATGGGCACTCTAATTCATTGTGATTTGATCCCTACGCCGTACTAGAGCTGTAAATACTCACTAGAGCACCAAACGTGTATTCATCCGCATTTGAAAATAGTCCCTAATAAATGCACTACTTCCTCTTGTTTGGGTAATTTTTGCTAAAAACTACAGTGCCCAGTCGTTGTAGGAAATTACTTTAAGTACCCTTAAAGTAATACCATACTTAGTACTTCATTTAGTACCTATCACGTGAATGGAAACTGTGTGTGTGTCCCACTGGCTGGCTAATCACGCTAATCATTAATAGAAGGTTGTTACGGTAATCCATCAAGTCTGCAGTTATAAATGTTAATAAGTTGTTTATAAATGGATTTCGGTCGAGATGCCCTGCTGTCCTTTTTCTAGAAGGTAAGTGGTAGGACAGTCTATAGGAGGGGTCTAATGAGATAAAGGAACTTATAGCTATATTTGTCTTTATATTGAATCAGTAAGCTCCTTTAAAGCCATAGACTGTATAGAAGAAGTCGACGTATCACCGTGACGTCACACATTGGTTTGTGGATTACCGTTTTGAAGCCTTGAGTTTGGCATTTAGGCCGCTGCCATCTTGGTTTCTGGCCGTCACCATCTTGGTTTTTGGACACCGCCATCTTGGTTTGTGGCCGTTGCCATCTTGGTTTCTGGCCGTCGCCATCTTGGTTTTTGGCCGTCGCCATCTTGGTTTTTGGCCGTCGTCATCTGGGTTTTTGGCCGTCGCCATCTCAGTTTTTGGCCGTCGCCATCTTGGTTTTTGGCCGTCGCCATCTGGGTTTTTGGCCGTCGCCATCTGGGTTTTTGGCCGTCACTGTCATGGTTTTTGGCCGTCGCCATCTTGGTTTTTGGTTGTCGTCATCTTGGTTTTTGAAACCAGAAGTGACACGAGAGGCTGGAGATATGTGCAACCGAACGCTAACCAAGACATTTCTTGGCGACCAAAATGTTACCATTGACTTTCATGAACTTCTGAAGTTCTAAGACAAAAACACGGACAACGCCGTGGTAGCGACCTGTCAATCACAAGGTAGCCACGCCCTAAAAGCATCCCCTGCTTTATGGTCTATTTGACTCTCAATGGGACCATAATTTACTAAATGAACATCATGCTGTATTGAAGAAGACTTGAAACTAGTGATTGAGACCATAAACTCATGTTTACAATGTTTACTGAGGTAATAAATCAAGAGAGAAGTAGGCTCACTTTCTCATTGACTTCTATACAATCAGACTTCTTTCTTTTTGCAACCAGAGGAGTCGCCCCCTGCTGGATGTTAGAAATAATGCAGGTTTAAGGCACTTCAGCATTGCTTGGCTCGGTGCTGCTAACACCTCAGTCACTCTTACTCTACTGCACTAACCTCGGGGGTTATATTGCTATAAAATGATGCGGTTGTGGATTCAAAGTGTCTGATTTATGATGGCTGTATACTCCAACTGGACTTTAGTGTGTAATGTGCAGATTATGTAATAAATTCAGTTAGTGTGTGTGTTTGGGTGTGGAGGTACAATGTTCATTATAGATAGATAGATAGATAGATAGATAGATAGATAGATACACTTAGCACACTTAGCATGTGACAGGAACCATCCCCAGCTATCCCACCAATGAGTCAGAACATTCTTGTCAGTTCAACTTAACTTATATTTAGAACCAGGGTAACACACACACACACACACACACACATGTGCACACACACTCATGCTCACACCACAATCACATCTCACACATACACACACCCACACATGAACACTTTAGGAGATAGTCATTGACCTTGCACACTTGTTCCTGATAGGAATATGATTATGACTGAGATTTATGAGGCCTACGTCTTAGTTCAAAGAAAGGTTGTTAGTTTGCACGTCTATGTGCGTGCACTACATGTGCATACACACATAAAATGTCACAGAGATTAAGCTCAAAATCCAACCCCCTCCCTCCCTACCTTAACATAAAGTTGGACTTTGGGTCCGTCCTCTTCAGGCTCTGGCTTCTCCACAGGTTCCTCCTTCTCAGAGGCTGATGAAGACGATGAAGACGATGATGAGGAAGATGAGGATCTGCGTGATGAGTTCCCCCCGTCCGCCTCCGCCTCTGGAGACCTCCTCTCCGCCACTGGAGACCTCCTCTCCCAATTCAGGTCTCTGCTGCTCTCCTCCACCTCCACCTCGATCTTCTCCTCCTCCTCCTCTTCCTCCTTCTTCAAATCCTCCATCTCCTCTTTCTTTTCATCTTCAGCGTGCGAGGAGGATGAGGACGATGAGGAGGACGAGGACGAGGACGAACTGCCTCGCCTCTCCTCCTCCGTGGGAAGGCGAGGTGGTGGGAGAGGAGGGGGAGTTGGTATTTTCCCAATGGCCCGTCCGGTGTTCTCGTACTCTGCTGTAAGGCGGTCAGGCTCGTCGTACGGCGCCTCGTAGGTCATGTCGTACACACCCGACGACTGGTTCTCGTGGGTGAACTCGGCCGTCTCGTACACGGGATCCATTCTGGGCGAAAGAGGTCAAGCGGAGGTCGTCCTGAGATGGTGGAGCGTGTCGAGGTGTGCAGCAGAGTGACTGTGATGCCAGCAGTGCCTACCTTATCAAAACCCCCAGGGACTTTGAACGGGGAAGGCACAAAGGCAATGCCAAGGAAGGCCAGCGCTGATCCTTAAAGGAGAAGACAACTCCAACAGACATAGTGTTGCTGTTGTTGGTGAGAGCCAGTAGCTTCAAAAAGTTCACTACTTAGTGGCTATGAGCTCTTTTAAAGGACCATCTTCAACGTTTTACTGAGCATGCAGAGCATTGCAATGTATTGCAGAGAGCAGAAACTTGCTATTGTTGCCTTTAAAGGGACAGTGTTTAGGATTGTGGCGACATCTAGTGGCGTGGTTGCAGATTGCAACCAGCTAAATAACCCTCCGCTCACTCCTCCCTTTGCAAACACTTTGACCCCCTTAAATAAAAATGTGTGCATCCCATTTCGACTTCTTAAGGCCACACATTCATTTTAGGTTTTGCTCAAGGCAGAAAATCTCCCTACACCAGCAGTAAAGATAAAACTTTTCATCTTAGAACCCACATGTTTGAAGAGGAATGTTTGTACACAGGCTGTCAATCAATTAAAATACTTAATCGCAAATTAATCATACCAGCCAGCGTTAACTAATGTGTTCAGAGATTTTTTCTGCCTCCACATAACGCCCACAAAATATCATGTTTACTAACAGAAAATGGGTCTATAGTTGTACTTAACCATTTGTAAACCACCCCTCTAATAACCTCTCGTCATCACTTACTTGACTCCGTAGGCGAGGATGATGAGGCCTATGAGGATGCCTATTGTCCCATCCAGGTACCACACCTGGGGTTCATGCTTGAACACTTAAGCACTGACGAGGATGGAGAATCCCATGATCCCCCCCACCAGGGAGTTGAATCCTGGAAAGAGAAAACACTTGTTTTTCTTTTTAAAAACATCTTATACAAAGGACTGATTTTACGCTTGCTTTTTTAAAAACTTTTGTAAACAGGTCAGTGATCTGCCGCCAAGTTTAGTGTTTCAAAGAACATAGTGCCATACATAGTTTTGTTCGGTATGATTACCAGCGAGCTGTTTCGGTTCGACAGTCGGCCGTCAGAAAAAAACACACTCGTGATGCAGCCTTCAGTCCCAAATTTATATCCAGAAATCAGCTAAAGAATCTCTTTCCTCAATCACTTTTACTGTTCAAAATCATTTTTTTTATCTAATTTTAATTTAATTAGTCCAAACCTTGTGATTTGTTCAATTTGGTTGCTCCAGTTGGAAAAAGTGTAACTGATTCACACAACTATAGGAGAGGATAACACCAGTGTTCATTCAATTCAGCTAATGTTTGCCATACATTCATGAAAACATGTTTTATAGTTACTGGATTAGCCACTTCCAGCTGTAATTTAATATCAGAAACATCCATGTAAACACATAATCTGGTCCCCTTTTCTACAGCCATTCCTGCTGTGTAGGTTCAGACTCTACGAAGGCTGCAGCAGTCATACAGCGGTGTTATCCTTTCATCGAAGCTGGGCATACTAGAAATCGAAACCAATATTTCGATCAGATTATCAACTGTTTCTATTGAACAAAGTGGTTTCTTCACCATATCTGTCTTTGTTAACCTCAGCAGCGAATGTCTCCATTGTAAAAAAGCTACTTACAGTCATACGAACATGTACCAATCTTTGTTTTTCAATCTCAACCTTGTTTGAATCTGTCAGTTAGCATCCAGATTGTGGTCCAAGCAGCGAACGGTGAATAACGCAACGACAACAACTCTTTTTTTGTTTTTGTTTTCACAGTCCTTGACGAGTAAGAGGGATATAACTTTATTTTTAAATAAACCTTTTTTTTCTGTGACAAAAGGCTCAGACTCTGGTTTAATATTTGTTTTACATCACAGTTACACAGATCCAGTATTTACAGAGTACAGTCGGCACGGTCCCCACAAGTCATACAATACTCAGCAGATATGGAGTTACATTTGATCCTCGCGCACATTTTAGGCACAAATATAACTCCATAACCTAAAAAATACCAGTTTTGTATTCAAATAAATGTCCTTAAATGTGACTAAACACAGTAGCACATTAGTGCGCTGTACAAAGTAGTCTCACAGCACAGTGTGTACATTCAGTTACAGCCACTGCAGCCAACAGACTCGAGGAAAACAGATGAAAAATGAACCTGTAATCTATGACAATCGGCTGAAACTCCACCTGATAATTACATTCATGTCCCACCGTCACCAAACAAGCAGTCAGATTAAGGCTTTGGAGTCAAGAAGGAGCGTTGATGACATACTTTAGTAAATAAAAGCCTCCTTCTCAGTGCCTGGGAGCTGTTTAGTCGCCGCTGTGCTTCGCTAAACCATCACTTTTGTGCTTTTACACAGATTCACATTGAACTTTCAGGGTAAACACCATTAAAAATGAATATAAGTCCAACTGGCAGCCATACTGGAGGAAGGTAAGATACGTGCTGTGGAGGCGTTGAAGGCTGCCAGAAGTAGAGATGAGCTGTAGAGTGAGCACCAGATTGTTCTGGTCCCAGATGAACCAGATCAACTGAGACCCTCCACTGATCAGCTGAGTTTGTCTAATTTAATGATTATATATGACCTAAACATTGTCTCTCTAATGAACTAACAGTGTGCAGGAATCAGCTCTATTAGATCACATATATTCACGTGTGGTGGCAGGTAGCTCTTCTGGTCACTAGATGGCGCAAGTTGTGCATGTACAGACGATATTCTTGGGTTTGTCACTTCAACTTTAAAAAAAAAAAAAAAGGTGGCAACCTGAGCTAGTTTTCTGCTGTTTCCCTTCTGTTACACTTCCAGTGAATTACTTGTGTTACTGGATGCCAAAAAATTGCGCTGGCATTAGAGTGCTGAAACAGCGGCCACTCCACGCCACAACAGTCTAGATAAATATTGTAAACTCACGTGTTACCGAGCCTCTCTGTGTGCTTATATACCTGCTCCCTGTGCCAAACCTTATATTGATATATCCTCTCTAGTCATAAAAACACCATTAATCCTCCACCACAACATCAGCTACATCAATCACCTGCCACGATGCGACATTTTATACAGCACAGCTGAGCAAAGGCCTCTGGGAAAAATAAACTGCTGTGTTTTGACAGGGTGATGAGGTGTAACCGAGGTACTGTACATCAAACTTGCTGTACAAGTTGCTTAAGAGGAGTTATTGGCTCTCTGAGTCCACATGTCTCCCTTTCACAGTTATCTTTTTTAACCCTCTTGTTTAAATACGGAGGCGCGACCGCCCCATTCACTCTTAAAAGACAGATAAATATATTATATGTACACCACATTGTAAAACACTTAAAAGGCGCCAAGAACGACATCCTCCGCCGTCATCGGCCTGGATCCTCAGTTAAAAGACTGAAGCCTTCGCTGGCACCTCGAGGACTGAATGTGATTGTCTGTGGAGAGACTGTCGGGACTGTAACCCTCCTGTCAGTCAGTCAGTCCGTCCACTAATATCCCCCCCCAAAACCCTCCTCTTTCTTTTCCTCTGTCACTCAAAACGCTCGTAGTTCCTGGTTTGTCGAATCCGTGGGACCATGTCGAGCAGCAGCCTGCGGTGATAGAAGGAGAAGGGAAACACTGAGAGGTGATGCAAACACTTTGATCCCCGTAAACCACTCCTCTAATAACCTCTCGTCATCACTTACTTGACTCCGTAGGCGAGGATGATGAGGCCTATGAGGACGCCTATTGTCCCATCCAGGTACCACACCTGGGGTTCATGCTTGAACACTTCAGCACTGACGAGGATGGAGAATCCCATGATCCCCCCCACCAGGGAGTTGAATCCTGGAAAGAGAAAACACTTGTTTTTCTTTTATAAAAACATCTTATACACAGTCAGCTGATGAGGGTTTTGTCGGCTCAGTGTTGGAACTCAGAGGGCTTCCCTCAGACACTCGCTAAGAATCCAGTGGACATGTGATATTGCCTTTTTCTTTACGCATGACAAATTCTTGAAATGCCTCTAACATTTGCTGTGATGACTGTACTTCAGAAGTATAAAATCCTTCCATATATGCGAGTGGACAGACCGATATAGGACGTGTTTGAGCATGTGTAGTGCACCTACCATCGGTGATGAGGGCCCGGCTCGTGAGCACTCTGCCGAGCATAAACTTTACTACAGCCAGGGAGATGCACACCAAGCCGCTGACGATGGACACGCTGAACAGGAAGTCATCCTGAGAGAGAAACAGAAGCACAGAGAGAAAGCACGAGTCATGGTTTGTTGCTATTTTATGATCTGCTCTGTCGTCACTTCACTTCGACATACTATACTATGGCTTTTTTTCGACTCTATATGCGATAACAGCTCTCGCTCCTTATGAATCAAGTTCAATCTCCTCATCACAACAGAGGCACTATCACCATTATCCACTCCATCTCCCCTCTCTCTCTCTCTTGACCATTCACTCAAATTATATTCCAAACATGCTCCCATAGCTCTTATTTAATCACCTCTCCCAGCAATTACCTCTTTCTCATTAAATGCTCTGCCTTTTCCTGTCTTGTCCTTTTGGTTTTAAAGAATTGTACTTGTGTTGTTGCACCTATTGTAAGTCTGGAACGAGCGCCAGCTAAATGCCTTAAAATGTAAATTTGCGAAGGACGGATGGAGGGGTGAGGGAGGGAGGGATGGATGAGAGAAGAGAAGAGAAAGGGAGCTGCAGAGCACTCAGTGCCTCTGCGGCAGCATTAATATTGCACTATGGCCTTGGAGCCATGAAAAGCTACTTTGGCGAGCTCGCAGACATCAAAGAGGAGATGGAGAGAAAACCTCAGCATGCTGCATTTAGACCTGAGTCAGTGCTGTGACTCAGCTGTGAATATAACACTTTAATGGTGGTTTATCCTCAAAATATTGACCACATAACGACAAATCATCAATTCACACAAATACAGACATTTTTCAAATAATTTGCCACAGTTTAATATCTTCATTTTCTAGAATAAATTGGAGGCTAATGGATGGGATAATCTAGTAAGTAGTTGAGGCTTCTCTTTACTGCAGCTGCTTCACAGTAAGCAGTTTTTAGGGGTATTAATCACTGAGCTTGACTGTGAAGCAGCTGCTTCACGAGGACTATCAGATTTATATCTGTATTTTACAACGTAAAGTGCATCATGGTATCTGGATATTACAAAACTCAAAATACAATATTCAAATCGACTAGTGTACCTTCATGTAGGGCTGGGCGATATGGCCAAAATCTATCCCGATACAGGTCATTTCATATCTCGATAAACATTTATATCATGAGCTATTTCTGGTTATTCAATAAACAAATAGTCTATATGAAATAACCACATGGTAAAGCCTTTTTTTTGTATACTCCTGTGTGAATTAAATACAATATTACAATTTGTATTCAAATATGAATGAATAGTACTGAGTATTTGCTCATTTAATAAAGAAGTTTAGTGCAAAATGAACCGTTTCTAATGAAATTATGGAGAAAAAATGAAATAATATTTCAAGCTATACACTGACTGTGTTTACATGCATGCACACAAATACAGAGTAATCAGATTAAGACACATTCTGTGAAATTTGAGTTACTTTGTGCTCGTTATTATCAATTTAAACGACGTAATTGTGTATCGTCATATCTCGATATATGATTTCATTATGATACGATTCCATTGAAAGACGATTGGACTATTGGAGACGGACATGTGCGCACACACACACACACACACACACACACACACACACACACACACACACACACACACACAGCGATGGGAGAGAGAGAGCTCAAGACAGACCGACCCTGCCCAGAATGTGAACACAGTCCTTGACATTTACATCTGACTTCCAGAGATCCTTGTGCAGAATATGAAAATGGTGCCAACTCTTCTGATAAGTCGGGTCGGCATCAACCTCCAGATATGAGAAAGAAAATGGGTTCTATGGGTACCCACGAGTCTCCCCTTTACAGACATGCCCACTTTATGATAATCACATGCAGTTTGGGGCAAGTCATAGTCAAGTCAGCACACTGACACACTGACAGCTGTTGTTGTCTGTTGGGCTGCCGTTTGTTATGATTTGAGCATATTTTTTATGCTAAATGCAGTACCTGTGAGGGTTTCTGGACAATATCTGTCATTGTTTTGTGTTGTTAAATGATTTCCAACAATAAATATATGCATACATTTGCATAAAGCAGCATATTTTTCCACCCACATGTTGATAAGAGTATTAAATACTTATCAAATCTCCCTTTAAGGTTCATTTTGAACAGATAAAAAATGTATAACTATAGACAATCATGCGATTAATTGTGATCAAATATTTTAAATTGATTGACAGCCCTAATAATAATGTAAACTTACTTAATCTGGTCTGAAGGTTCAGATCTGGTGGTGCAAACACATTTCCCCAAGCAGCATTGCACACACATAGATTTTCACATCTTCAAGTGATTTAGGAAGTGAAATTTGTCTTTAGTTTGAAGTTCACATATTTGAAAGGTTTCCCGGTGGCTTTTGAGTGGATTTTATAAACCCAGGGGTTGTGAAATGTTCTCAACTTTTAAATTAATTTAACATATTAAAAAAAAACCTGTTAGGAGTTGAACGTTTTTCACAAACCAGTGATGAAACGCCTGTATGAAGAAGACTACAACTTTGTTTTGGCTGCTAACTGACATTAATTGGGCTCGGAGGACTAGCAGAGCAGGAACAGTCAGGTGTCAAAACCCCAAACATCCTCCTCCTCCTCCCTCCTCTCTCTGTGTCTCTACCCTCCTCTTTCTCACTACTGCATACCTAAACAGCTGCTTACCTTATTAACATTTCATAGCGAGGAGGAAGCGAGGGAGGCTGCGAAAGTAAACCTTATTTCCAGCATCTGCATACTGAGTAGAAGGAGGGCTGAAGCTATATATAACTCAAACTGTGATGCACCAGAAACCAGTGTGGTAGAACCCGACAGAAGAAGAGGAGCGGGTCGACACAATCTGTCTGCCTCGCCGCTCCCACAGTCTGCCTTTGTTTATGCTTTGCTGCTCGCTGTCTGTCTCGTTCCCTCGCTGCAGCCACACATGAAAAGAGGGGAAACACAGTTGGTCCGATGCATCAATAAAGGATTTGACAACTAATTGAGTTTTGAGTGTGTTGCAAAGGCTATTTGAAACTCTTGAAATGTGCACCATGGTATATTTCTGTTCTGCAGCTGATCCAAGAATATGAAAAAATATGATTTAAGTGCATCCAGCTACTGTATGTTGATGAAGTCCTTCTTTTGCCTCCTTTTCTATGAAAGTTAACATGATAATAACGCATTAATACAACTTGTGATTTTTAGGTTGTAGCGGGTTCTTTTAAAGTTAAAGGGAAGATTCTGGTATCATGTGAAACTAAAAAACTTAATGAATCCATTGGTACCAACCATGTCATACTAGCTTGTCACGAAGGAGGTTAAATAACGCTCCAAACTTGCGCTAAATTTTAGCAAGGAAAAACTGGCATGGCCATTTTCAAAGGGGTCCCTTGACATCTGACCTCCAGATATGTGAATGTAAATGGGTTCTATGGGTACCCACGAGTCTCCCCTTTACAGACATGCCCACTTTATGATAATCACATGCAGTTTGGGGCAAGTCATAGTCAAGTCAGCACACTGACACACTGACAGCTGTTGTTGCCTGTTGGGCTGCAGTTTGCCATGTTATGATTGGAGCATATTGTTTTATGCTAAATGCAGTACCTGTGAGGGTTTCTGGACAATATCTGTCATTGTTTTGTGTTGTTAATTGATTTCCAATAATAAATATATACATACATTTGCATAAAGCAGCATATTTGCCCGCTCCCATGTTGGTAAGAGTGTTAAATATTTGACAAATCTCCCTTTAAGGTACATTTTGAACAGATAAAAAATGTACAATTAATTTGCGATTAATTCTTTCTGTATTACCTCATAGAAAACATTTTCCTTGTCTCTTTTAAGAATTTAATTTTAATAAATATCACTGTCTATCGCCTGATGAAAGCCCTTGCATTTGCAGTATTACTTGCATTTTATGCTACGCCACTTCTAATGCCATAAGAGGTACATTGCGTTATGTTTGTGAAATGTAATTCAGACTAAACATTGTTATTAAACAACATTTGATCAAGTATCAGG
>CAKAKR010005741.1:1496-12452 GCA_916700685.1 Adelosebastes latens
CCGAAATTGTTTGTCACTCAAATTTTGCAACCAATGTGTGACCTGAAACATCCTCAAGTGAATTGCATTAATATAGCAATGGCGACATCTACTGGCTAACATGGTTAATTATGTGGGGTTTATTTTTTAATATTTGACATGAACAGAAACTATTTACAGAACGAGGAAGGGAAGATTACGCCTTGCTGAATCATTGAGTTTTTCCAGCCAAACTGTGATGGAAATTGGGTTAATTGCTTGAGGATTCATGCCTTGTTCACTGGGAGCACCTGCTGGTCACAATAACTCATAGCAGGAAAATCCTGAGCTCGTGTGGATGGGATGTGATCAATGTTGATATCCCTTACCAAAATAACATTCATTCAAGTGTGCTATTAGTATACTTCTTCTTGATTTAAAATATGAGTATACTTTTAGTTTACTTTTTATGTACTTATCAGAGATGTACTTAACAAAAGTATACATAAGTATACCTAGCTCATACTGACAAGTATACAGAAAAGTCTACTTGGCTCATATGGACAAGTATACTTAAAAGTCTAAGTACCGAAAAGTCTAAGTATGCTTGGTTTATACTGACAAGTATTCAGAAAAGTCAAAGTATACTTGGCTCATACTAACAAATATACTAAGTACTATAAGTTTAAGTATACAAAGTATACTTTGATGAACTAAAAGCAGAGATGCTCACAATTTTTTGCAAGTCCAAGTCAAGTTTCAAGTCTTACAGGACTAATTATTCATCTAAAACATTATATTTTCTTATGAATGATGAGTAGTTTTCATGTGTCAGTTCATAAGTGGTGTGTTGGTGTGTTGGTGTGAATGTTTTGAATGTCTGTGTGTCACAAATATAGTATTTTGCAGGGCGAGGAAGGGCGCTTTTTGATAGATAATATGCTTGTTTAACAAGTTGAAGGAGTCACAAAAGTCCACGTTTATCAAGGACATGATTTAATACATGTTGCAAACGCAAAAGCATTATACTCAGTTATAAATCTGGAATGTCTGGGAGGGAAAACAAGAGAGCATGCAGCGTTTAAAGACACCTTAAAGAACAATTTTTCTGTACTTTTCAACTAAACACTGCAAAGCAAATACCAGTCAGATGAAATGGGCTTGGGACTACTTTATGTTTGGGTTTGCTCTTCAGTCGGTAGCTCCGTCAGGTGTGCAGGAAGGACATGCAGTTACAATATCTACTGCATGTGTTTCTGTGTGTATCGTGGTCGCTTGCTTCTGCACATGTCAACAAGCTAACTTATTGCATAATAGATTGTGTGATAAACATGTAAGGCACTAACTGACACCACGTGGTATTCAGGAACTTAAAAGCTGGGGCTAAATGTGATCTGATCCTAGACAAATAGAAATTTCAATCCAACGATTCCAGGGAGGGTGGAGGTTTTATTGGATCTGAAAGCTTGTGATGCGAACATCCCCATCGAAGCTGATGCACGAGTATTTCTCCGCACCGATGCGGTTGGGGAAGTGGATCGCAGAGCCGTCTGTTAAAGACACCAGGAACTCTGTCGGGGTGAATTGAACAACGATCTGGATGGTAGGATGTGTGCGAGAGACAGAGAGAAAAAGAGGGAGAAATATTTTATTAAATTAAAATTAGTCATGCGGCTCAAAATTCGGGCCAGAAACAGGCTAAAAATCGTACAGTGTGTGCCCGGCTTTACAGACAGAAAGAGGCATGGGACGTATACCTGCAGACACACACACACACACACACACACACACACACAGACACAAACAGGACCTCTCACCTTGAACTCCTCTCCCTGGCGGAAAGGAAAGCCTCCCTCGCGGTGCTCCTCGCACCACTTGCCACCCTGGTAAGAGTTGTACACCACCGCATTCTCGTCTCCGAGGGCGTTAAAACGGGCATTGATGTGCATGGTGATGTCCTTCTCATCGGGGCCGATGTTCAATGCGAAACTGTGGCACAATGTAGCAAAAAGATGTATTACTGCATACTGCATAATGCATACTTGTATTTTGGGTTTACTAGAACATGTTAACATGTTTTAATGTTCAAAAAAACACTTTAATTGTCACTTTGTTGTGATTGGTCAACCGAACCAAACTCTTCGGACTCCGTTCCAGCTCCGCTTTAACTAGCTTTGTTTGAGGGCGTGCCAAACTAGCCGCTAGGCAGGTATAGAGTGCTCCAGGTATGACGTATTTTTGTAGGCCAAACAGGAAGTTAGCATCGCGCTGGTTCCCTCGACAACCAGGGCGACCATTGGCTTTTGGATTATTGCAGAAAATAAGCTCTGTGGCAAACAAATGTTTATGATATTTACACGTTTTGTGCAGCAAGATAATCTTAACAAATGAGCACCACTTTTATGATTTTTGAAGAGTAAATGCAATCACCAGAAGTAAAAAGCTAACGTCAGGCTATAAACGAACTACACCACGGTCACATGAGCGCGAGTACACACAACGAGGCTGTAATGGCGGATGAGTTGGCGTGATGACATTTAGTAGTCTCATTTAGCCACTTGTTAGCAACCGCCCTGTGTGGGGTATTTATTTATATATTTTATGTCGGAGAACAAGACGTTAAAATCTCTTCAGCTTGTGTGAACCACAGACTTTATTTCAGGCATCTAATAAAAGACCCGTTGATTTCCAGACGAGGGAGCAGGAAGTGCTAAAATACTAACTCATTCCCGGGTTTGTAGAACTCATTCCTGTAGCACTCTATTATGCAAATGTGTTACTTGGTGACATCACTGCGTTACGGAAAAAAGGCGGGACTTCAATCAAGGCGTTTCAGACAGTTCAGGAGCAGTGTTTCTGTGGGGGAGAGTAACTCCCTTTGGCCGGGACTTTGGGCTTTGTAACTTTGCAGACCTTTTAAATGCACAAAAAACACTAACGGAAAGGGGAAAAAAAACACTAAATAGGTGCCCTTTAATATGCCTGCTTATATTTAAAATGGGTAAGAGGACACCAAGTGCACAAAATATGGAGACAACCTCAGCAGTTGCGTGGTTTCTCTTTTCATCTGCTAACCATCATATCTTCATCACCCCCCACTTTACTGAGGGAAGTTAATAGGTAGTCACTGACTGTAACTGATTACAGATTCCACCTCCAGCTCTGTGTTGGTAGTAGAGTATACACAGTAAAGAACGGCCCTTGTGTTGAGTTCAGTCACAGCTTTCCACAGTAAGTACAGTAGAAAGTAGAAGAGGAAGAAGATTAGGAAGGAAACCCAGAAGAGGCTCAGTTTCATTACCCTCAGCCACCTCCGCTCTGTTACTTCTGTGTTTAGTACTCACTTTGTAGCATCAGAATTTGGGACTCCAACAACAGTCAGGGTCTGTCCGAACTTGAAGGACATGTTCTTTACGATCATACCCTGTGCAGAGAAACAAGGGGGTAGGATAGGGATACAGTACGTTATTGTGTGCAAATACTACTGGATTTTTTACTAGATCCAATTATTATTACAGCTTCAGGCAAAAAGCAGCACCAGCAGCAGCAGCCAGCTCTCAAATCCTCACTTCATCCTCTAAAATTACACCAACATGTGTTTTCAATTATTCTCCCATCGGCCCGACTGGTCGGAGATTCCAGCTCTCTCCTGTCCCGTTGCCATGATCCCTTTTTCTCTCTACACAGCTTTTTGGCAGAGGCTAAAGATGTTGAAAAATGATGAGGGACTACCGTTAAACTGAGTAATATTTTCCTAAGTGAAATACTGGATGTCAAGCAGTACACGGTGGGAAAGAAAAAGGCTGAGAACAGCAGAAGTCCTCAGCTCGGTGTACATGTGGCAGCCAGGGGAATACTGAGCCCAGCCACTATTAGGAAATGGTACTACTAGAGCAATCTATTATTTGGTTGTGAAACACAGATCAGCGCTGTTTAACATTTTGTCACTTTGTCAAATGATGTGTCTGGGGAACTGTTAGCCGTCGCCGGGGCAACAAGTACAAATATAGCAGACCTTTTAAGGGTTTATAGTTAAACATGTGTGCTAAAGTAGAAGGTTATTGGAAAAATGGGATTCAGACACAGTAGAAACACACTCTTTCACAATCTTCTGGTCAGAAACACAGTGACAAGTGAACAGGAAATGATTTGGCACAGATGTTTTAACCCTTTTGTGCAACTGAATTCTTTTTTTTTCTTTGGTGGAAGTGTTGTCTGGGCGTGATGAAGCACAAATGTGATGACATTTAAAAAATCAGTCAAACCATTTGGCTGGAAAGTAAGTTTTTCTAATCATACTATATCTGATATTCAGTCAGATACTGTTTTTGCAATAGACTCCGTTATATTTGAGGAAACAACAGTAGTCCCATGAGTCCAAATACTAGATATAGTATGATGGCGGTATCTCAGAAGCTACAAGGAGCACAATCAAGTATTTGGTATCTATGAACTCATAACAAGTTGAATATCAAAGATATGCACACATATGCAGTGCAAAAAGATAATTAATAAACACAATGATTGCGTTTTTCCTCATTGTGATTTTTCATGTGATCTAAAACATTTAAAGTTGTTCTGTTAGATACTTGCCCAAAGATTTTTGACCAATCAGAACAAATGTTGTGACATTTTTCCTCATCACACTAAACATCGTCTTTGGGCACACTGTGTTTTATCATTTGCATCTACATGTGAGGAAACATTTCTTATTATGCAAAAAGCTTAAGATTTTTTTTCTTGATAGCAAATTGCATTTCATCGGGGCCTTTCAGAGGTTGATCTTAGCCAACTTTTCAGGGGACAGTAGCAAGAATTTCAACAACTGGTGTGAGTTTTATGCTCTGCAGCTGTTCCTTGCTAATCCTAACAATATTAGATACAGTACAGTCAACAAGAGACCAAACTTTCCCACTGAAAATAACTTTTAAAGGCAGTTTATTTAGTTGATAAAGTTCAGAATGATTAACATGGCTGACCATGGCAGACAAACTTGAGCACAGGAATTGGAGGGGGAATGACATAGTTTCCCAATGACTTCATTGTCCACCTGAACTCCTCTTTAAATAGTCCGTAGTCTGAAATAGGCGGATATAGCGGCATGTTGCTGGCAGTTTGTTAATTCTGGCAGAACTTGAGAGGATACGTCTGCAGTAACCTCCAACCCTATAACCCCCTAACCCCCCGCCAAAAATGATCTGGAAGATCAACTAAAGCATGAAATGAAAGGGAGGGTATAGGAGGGATAGGATGACATGGGTACGACATTCTTTCCATGTTAGAGTCCAACTGTAAAGTGTGTGGATATCACACGGCACCGGGGATGGGCCGGAGGCCGGAGCTGGCAGTCGCCCTGCATCTCTCTCTAAAGCAATCTGCAATCTGCATACTTCATTGTGTTAACGGATGCCAATTCATTACACTCCTCACTGACAGAGTGACTGACTAGAAACACTATGTGAAAGTAAATCTATTTAGAATTATGAATTACTCTAAAATAACTGTCATCCTGCTGGAATTTCTACAAATATAAATACAGAATTAACCCTTTTTCAGTGCAGGAGACACTCCCTGATAGAATTACATAAAAATCCACCATCTAACCACTGCTGACTTCTTCGCTCCAAGAGGTAAACCTGAGAATTACAGCATGGCAGCATCTATTCCAGCCTCCGTATGATGGACTTTATTTCATTTTATCCTTTAATGTGATTTAAACCCGCTTGCCCCCCCAGCCCACCTCGCTGTGCCCTCTCCAAACACATGTTTACCCCCCGTAGCCAACAAAAAGCCAGAATGATACAGGGCCTTTATTGTAATCTACTCACTTTATGACCCCAAGGAGACCAGAATGCATTGCTGGCCGCATGCGTTCAGCTCTGGGTATTGAGACTTGAGATGATTGGAATTAAATGGACTATAGCGTTTCTGTTCCAGTGTAATGAAATGATTAAACAGCTGACGTATTGTTTTATGGATTCGCAGCAGTTGAGAAAACTTGTATAATGTGACTAATGTGCATGCACGTGTGCTCAGTGGGGAATAGTTTGACCATAAAAGGCAATCTAAGAAGCCCAGACCTCTCGAACACAAAATACAGTTAAATGTATGAGCTGGTTTAGTTCAGTTCAGCTGCAGTTTATAAGCATGTCATGAGGTTCAGCTGACACCGACCAGCTGTCAGTGTGCCACTTTTAAAATATATGACCTGACACTGCTCGTCCATCTGAGTCACAGAGTAAAATGAATGCAGGAGCACAATAGTTTTATAATATATAAAAAGAATAATACTTACTTTCATCATCTTTGCAGTAGATGTAGTCAGTGAAGTGGAGCTGAGAAGAAGTGAGGGTGGTGCAGCAGCAGGATCTGGCTCACTGCACCCTCACAGCATATATCCAGTGTGGGAGGATCCTTCAACCTGACTGACATTTCAAGCAGCGAATTGCAATCAGGCCACCAGAGAACATCGACCAATGACGTCAAAGTGTTCTTACAGACTGTAAAATAACTATTTTAGTGCTTAACAAGTGATTGCAGACCTTAGTGGAGGGAGGATAATTAGTGATTTGTTGACATCAGGCTGTTAGATTGTAACCTGGTGGTGTGGAGTCCGACTGCGAGAGAGGGGCGGACACTGGAGTGCCAGACAAAAATAGAAATGTATTTGTTGCCAGGGAGACAACTAAATATTTGGCACAGCCGGTATAGCTTTAATGCGCACTTACTGCATATAGCTTACAGTCGGAAACTTGAGTTTGGAGAGCAAAGGGCCAGAGTGAAGTGTTGAAACTGAGTCAAAATCCTCAAAATGATCTGAATCTCTGACTCACAGTCAGCCAGCAAGACTTTCATATGCTGACACACACAAGTGACACAGCTGCTGTGACTCAAAGAGGGGATGCACTTACACTGCAGTGTAATACAACATCATGTCATTTAGATTCAAATCACAAGCTGTCAAGGATTATTTCTTTTCCTACACTATTTTCCCCGTCTGTGTGTGTGACCTGAGTAAACGGTTGAGTTAGATCTCTTGCAATCATTCTGTGCTAATAATAACCTTTATATTTTAAGGGGATGTTCATCTGATATGCACAGTGTAATCGTGTTAACTTCCCTTGTGTTTGATCATCATGAATCCTGCACAATGTGACCTTTGACCTAAACTAAGGCACTGTTGTCATCAGAAGATGATCAGAAGGAGAATGATCCCTTTGTCTTTTTCAACAAAAGACATGCAAGATGCTGATAACTGAAAGAAGCAACCAGAGGGGGACAAAAAGGGAGAGCAGCTTCCCATCAGGGTGCACTTTTTACATTAACCTAACCCTCGTCCTGTTTGCCACACTCTGAGCGTTAAATTAGAGATTTTTGTCTCGTTCCTCGTCGCCAGAAGAATTGCCACGACACACCCACATGCAAAGGTCTGCATACGTGGCTTCTGTTTTTGGGGGGGAAAATTAATATCTGAACCATTAACTTTCGGGTAAAAAAAAAATACAATATGTTTACTGTCAAAGTTTGACTTTAGCTTGGAGGAAACATATTTGGATATTCAAAGCGTTACATGGGTTACATAAAAAATGTTTAGTCACAGGGTGTGATAATGCAGAGTGGACTTAGATGGGGATCTTACAGCTTTATGAAGGGTCAAAAGTCTTTGATCCCAAATCACTTTTTCTATGATGTTCCTCAAGGCCTTGGTGTCTTAATGTGGTATTTTGGAGGGATTATTGATCATTTTTATTAATTCTGGAGTGGAAAAAAAATTGTTAAATTGAGCACCAAATCTGTGTTACAAATGGTATCAACCCAAAAATTGCTGCAACAACTTATGAGACATAATAGAGCATGGGGATGGACATCACAATCATAAGCCCTAATACACAACTTGACACACAGTGCTGAGCTGTATCTCAAATTAATCTTCAGGTTCCCAGCTTTCAGATGATGTACACCACTTCTATGTGACACCTACTCAGCGTCGGCGTTAGGGGCGGGCCATGGGGGTCCAGGCCCGTCAAAAAGGTCACTGTGCCCCCTCAGCTGAATTCTCTCCTGACAAAAAACTAAACTGAAATAACAACTAGGCTATAAGTAAAATGAAGTCATTCAGTTTGGTAATGGAAGGACTTAACACTGCAATGCAAAATAAAGCACAAAACAGTGATAGTTTTGCATTTAGGAAACAACTAGGACATGTACTTGGGCTTGATTACATTGTTTTCTATTGGAGTGTCCTAACTGTTTTGTCTGAACTTCTATCGGATACCTTGTTCCTATTTTTTCCTGTCACTCACATTGAGAGGAACGGCTGATTAGTTTAGATAAAATGAGCCGAGAAAACCGGGTCAGTTGTCCTGGATGTAAATGAAAATATTAACTTGATTACTGACACTTTCAGCACAGGCATTGACGCTCGCAGTTATATGTAATAAAGTTCACTAGTGAAACTTTATTACGAGCTACCTGTCAAAAAACATAACAGCCACCTCACTAATGGTTCAAATAAAACACGAACACACAGCACAAAGAGACAACTATGGAAACTCTGGGGAATATGAGCCGTCACTACAATATTTCAGTAAGAAGCCTCGTTTTGATCCGCTCCGTTTGCGTGTTTGTTTTTTTGTTTTGTTTTTTTCAGTCTAGCTCAATAGAAAAAAATTAGAAAGTAGACCTACAAACCTGGTGCATTAAAGCACAATTAGGACCAAGAGAGTAAAAAGCATCCTGTGCTCCTCTCACATCTTACTTCTTCTACCTGTTTGGATTATTCTGTTCAGTATCATGGAATAAAACAATGGACTAATGTTACGTTATACAGCAGGCTGAGCAGGGACAACAACTGGTGAGACAAACATCCACATTTAGTCTTTATTAACTTAAATTATATTATGAAGAAATCAGTCAGACTGTTAGATTAATGTGTTGTTTAACTCCCTGTTAACTGTATCTCGGCACCTGCGTATGTGCACATTTTGACCCTGGCACTAGCAAGACGCAGGGCGTGTCAGGGCGTGTCAGGGCGTGCCAGGGCGTGCCAGGGCGTGCCTGAGGAGTTATCTGTAGCCTCCAGTACCTCCTCATTTCAAAACAGAAACCAAAATAAGGTGGCAGTTGGCTAGAGAAGATCACTAGATATCAACCTACTTGCTCTTGGCTATATCGTATGTTATTTCCAGTAAATATCAAAAATAAAACGTGTGTTTTCTGATTAAAAAAAAAAAGTACGAACGTAGGAAGATAACAAGTTATTAAGTACTACTAACCCATCTTTGAGGTGGTTACGTCTTCAGCTCCAGTCTGATCTGGAGCTCACAGCTGATATGTTCCTGGTTCGTTTACATGATGTAACAGAAGTGCAGATTTAACGTATTCAGTGTGGACAGAGAGCGTCAGATGCTACGCGATGCAGCGCGATAGTCGGACACTCGCATCCAGTTAGGACACGGTGTTAGTTGATAACCTGTTTTTGTGGGCATAACAGTATGCGTGCGTGCGCGCCTGTGCGCATAAGTGGCAGTATGTATACACCTCTCTGTCAGTTTATTTCTTTCATAAAACATGATAATGTTAAAGATACACTTAATAAAGGCTATATGAGGTGAAAAAATGCCCCCCCTGTCAAAGCTGATTGCCCGTCCGCCCCTAACACTCTGGCGCCGACCCTGCATCTACTGTTGACCTGCTATCTCCTCCTAAACACCCCCTGGACCCCCCCTAAAAAAAGACTAAAACGGGTCTATACCCAACCTTGTTTTTCCTAAACCTAACTACAGTGGTTTTATTGCCTGAAGCACATGTTTCAGTTTACTTCACAACATTAAACACGTGTTTACTGTGACCGACAAGTGGGTCTGACAAAGCGTCAGTATGTGACGAGTTGGGATGAGAACGTGTCGTGCATTTGGTTGCAGTTGCCTGAAAAACAAAGGCAACTGCAACCAAAGTGTTCACTGAAAACACATCGGTGAGAGGGCTCTAAGGGGAAGGAAGTGTTTCTAATCATGTATGCAGCTGATTACTAACAACACGTCTGCTTTTACATTATGTGCACTGACAGACACACACTCACAAGTGCACATCCATCCGTGGAACTTGGTTCAGCTGTTCTTTCTGAATACTCGCTGACAAACAGTGTGTGGTTTGTTCTTATCTTGAACAACTGGCATCTATAAAGGAATTGGCATCCTCCAAGCCACAGCTTAAACTACATTGACCTCCTCCTCCTCAGCAAACTAGCTTCATTTAATGGTTGATCTCTTTAGGAACACGATGTATATGGGAAGCTGTATTAAAGAGATGTGGTTCTTGCATCAGACGTGCAATGTGGCACAAAGATCTCATCTCTCCTCTAACCCCAAGACTCAGTCTCAAGACAGTCAGCAGTTCTAATGACACAGAGACCTTTCACATAATCAGAGGAAGAACACACACACACACACACACACACACACACACACACACACACACACATACACACACACACAGTTATCATGGGCCTAAAAGAGTATTCATTGTCATGCTGTACTTATGTTAATCTGCATTAATAATAATACCCTTTTTTAAACAATATGAACCTAATATAATATAAACTGGAAAAACAAAGTTCGGAAACTTGTGTTTGGTGGATTATATCTCTGTTGTTACAATGCTAATTGGCATTGTATTTTACATCGTTGGAAAGCCTGTTTATTTACCTTCGCAATGATGTCCAACTTGTAAGGATCATGCATTTGTGGGATGAGCAGCACAGCTGATTATGTGGGTAGCGCCCAAGAAATATTTGCCAAAATGCTCCATCAATGGTAAACAGTGTATTCTCCTGTTGGTATTGACTCTTGTTTTGAGTTGTTTGGTGGATTGGATGATTGAACTCTCTATCAGTAACAAGGAACAAACAAGACATATTGGCAATTTTACACTTTATTCATTTAATACACCATCAGGAGCCTCAGTAGCGGTGGAAGATCCATACGCAGCCACAACAGC
>CAKAKR010005743.1:6024-19988 GCA_916700685.1 Adelosebastes latens
CCGCCCCCCCCCCCCCCCCACACGGAGCGCCATGTCACTGACGGGGGTGCTTTCCTGCAGCCCCATTGATCGGAGAGACATCCCCCCCGTCTCTTCTCTGCAGCTGCCCTACCCTACCACTCCTCCTCCTTCATGCTCTCTTTCTGATAAAGCAGAAGTACATCTCTCAAGTTGTCACTAGTTTACTTTTCCAACTAACTGGAGGGGTTTTATTTTGCTTCCTCTTTTCGTATAAGTCGGACACATTCCTCCGTATGTGTGACGGATTTATAAGGGGGGGTTGTGGAGGTGGTGGGTGGGGGAGTTTAGTTTGTTTGAAGCAGAAATTCTTGCAGCTTTACTTTGTTGTTGTCTGGACAACAGAGACAACAGCGTCTGGGAGACTCTGGTGGGGGGTTGGGGGGTTGGGGAATGCAGAGGAGTGATGGGGGCAGCGTGACCTTCCAATCTGAGGGTGCAGGCCGGAGGGAAAGCAGGAAATCAGGATCTTTTTCCTGTTTGTTTTCTTTACATTTATCAGATTTCTTTTTTGAGGATGTCAATAAACTAGAGCTGTCAATCGATTCAAATATTAATCACGATTAATCGCATGATTGTCCATAGTTAAAGGGACTCTATGTAAGAATCAGAAATGTCTTCTTAACAGCAACACCTGTGGCCGTTAAGTCAACTAAAGTCAGCGTCCTGTTGCTCGCGCTTGTGCTCGCTCTACATAGACATGAAGGAGCATCGCTCAACACAGTGAGGAGACACACGTCAGCTAAAAGCACAATATCACTCTATATTTCAGCTGCTTGGCAGTAATGTTAGCTGACCAGACGAAGGTCTCTCCATGAATCAATGCTGATACTGTGTTTTCCTGCTTCAGTCTCCCGTCTTCTGCAGTGTGCAATGTGTGCGCATGCACGAGAGAGGGGGAGCGAGTGAGAAGGAGCGGGGTGTGTGAGTGAAGGCAGGCAGAGGAGCAGAGTACAGCAGAGACTCTGACCAAAGCTACGGTCTCCTCCGCGTCCTCCGACCGCCAACAACACTGTTTAACAGACGGGCTTCACTAGATACAACCAAGAGGTTTTGGTGCTTCACTAGTAGTTTGTGTTGGAGTCTGAGTCTGAACAGCGTAGACACACGCGAGCACACATGGGACACCAACCCGATTTATACGTGTAAGAAGTTACAAACAGTCCCTTTAAAGGAAGATTAGTCAAGTATTTAACCCTCTTATCATCATGGGAGTGGACAAATATGCTGCTTTATGTAAATGTATGTATATATTTATTATTGTAAATCAATCAATAACACAAAACAATGACAGATATTGTCCAGAAACCCTCACAGGTACTGCATTTAGCATAAAACAATATGCTCAGATCATAACATGGCAAACTGCAGCCCAACAGGCAACAACAGCTGTCAGTGTGTCAGTGTGCTGACTTGACTATGACTTGCCCCAAACTGCATGTGATTATCATAAAGTGGGCATGTCTGTAAAGGGGAGACTCGTGGGTACCCATAGAACCCATTTACATTCACTGATCTGGAGGTCAGAGGTCAAGGGACCCCTTTGGAAATGGCCATGACAGATTTTCCTCGCCAAAATTTAGCGCAAGTTTGGAGCGTTATTTATAATTTTCTAGTTTCATATGATACCAGGATCTTCTGAGCCGCTACAACCTAAAAATCGCAAGTTGCATTAATGTGTTAAAGAAATTAGCGGCGTTAAGACAAATTTGCATTGACGCCTTATTATTGCGTTAACTTTGACAGCTCTTCACTAGACACAAAGTATTTGAAGATAAGAATGATTTGGCAACAGATCAGAATCCAACGTTTCAACTTCTTCTATTCTTCTGTTTATGAATTAAGCCGGATGGAAACCGATACCACACTAGGTTCAATGTGTATTTACAGACTGTGCGTGCGTGCGTGTGTGTGTGTGTGTGTTGTGGTATACCGTGCCCGTCTGTGCTCCCTGCAGGTTGCTCACTTTTTTGCAGCAACAACTGTGGTCTTAAAATATCTACAGGATATCACCATCGCTGTGGTTATGAGTTCTGAAGGGGACTTCTTCTCCCCGCCTAATAATTCATAGAAGAGGCTTGTTCCTTTTAAATGTTTAATAAAAATTACAACTAAAGGACACGGACAAAATAGAAAAGCGGAAAAGAAAACAAAAACAACTCGGTTGTCGATGACGACGTGAGAAGAGTTGAAGTTTCGGAGCAGTGAAAGGAGGACAGGTTCAGAAGATGGTGACTTCAACATGGACCCTATTTTCATGTTGTTGTGTCTAAGTGTCTAACGGGGACAACACGTTCTGAAACTGGTCCAGTATCGAGGGAGAACGCTGCAGACAGCAGCCGCTAAACGGGCTGTGATGTCATCACTCGGGGCAACTCATCACCGTCAACGTACGTCCACTAAAAGTGCTCGTTTTCACCGCTGACAGGCTCAGACTGTTATTATACGTGTCTGACAACTAGAGCTGCAACGATTAATCGATTAGTTGTCATCTATTAAATTAATCGATTCATTGGTTTGAGCAATTTTTTATTACAAATTTCTCTGAATGCAGCTTCTTAAATGTGAATATTTCCTGGTTTCTTTCCTCCTCTGTGACAGTAAACTGAACATCTTTGAGCTGTGGACAAAACGAGACATCTGAGGACGTCATCTTGAGCTTTGGGAAACATTTTTCAACATTTTATAGAACTAACAATTTATCGAATGATCAAGATAATATCAACGGATTAATTGATGAATGAATGAAAATAATGGTTAGTTGTTAGGGCTGTCACAATAACTGCAATACTGCATTATTGACAACCGCTGGAGATGGCAACAACCGCCACAACCGCCATGTTCACGTTTTTTTCTTTTTTGAATTCTTTGCAGTGGGAGCGCCGGATATTTCCGCTATGCTTCAAACGCCAGCAGCGTGACGAGGCAGAGAGCGTCTATTCTGCGCTGAGCGCTGCACGTTTGGTGTTCTTTTTCTGGTCGTCGAGGGTCGAAAAATGACGTCACTTTTTACCCAGCCGTCCAATCACAGTGGAGGAGAGGCGGGACAAATACTACAAAGACCAACCGTCACAGCCTACATGTACAAAGGCTGAACAACAACAACAACAACAACAACAACGGAGGAGAAGCTAATACACATCCTCTCTCCCTACGTGTTTCAGGCTTCCCTTCATCCAGAGAGAGTACTCTACCTGGTGCCGACATTTTTACTTCTGCAGATATCCCGTATCATAGCAACCAGACGCAACCAAAGCGTCTCAGCTAAAATAAACGCAGCATCAAGTTGTCCTTCTGTGTTCTGCATGTAACAATAAACAAGTATTTAAATAGTTTTAAAGCTGTCATCTTTCTCGTTTACAAAAAGCAACAATATAGTTATTAATACCCTAACAATAAAGCTTATTCATATAGCACTAAAGTCAGGATAAATTATGGATTAATTTGCAAAAAAAAGGAAGGCAATAATACCGCATATCACGCGGTTGAGCCGATCATCATCACCACGACAGCCCTATTAGTCGCAGCCCTTGTTTCCACCGTTGTCTTCCAGAAACAAGTCACATGACACAATAACAAAGTCACAGAAAGTGAAACGTAAAGAAAAGCATTTTATTTCTCTGTAGGATTCTTTCCATAATGTTGTCAGACACGTATAATAACAATCTGAGCCTGTCAACGGTAAAAACATGAACTTTTAGTGGACGTACGCCGACGGTGAGGAGTTGCCACGAGGGATAACATCACAGCCCGTTTAGCAGCTGCCGTCTGCAGCGTTCAAATCGCTCAATACTGGATCAGTTTCAGAACGTGTTGTCTCCATTAGACACACAAAAATATGGGAAAATAGGGCCCAGGTTGAAAAATACCTTAGTTACCCTTTAAGTCCTGTCCAGTTTCAAATGAAATCAAAATGAAGGACACCACAGATCAGAAGGAAGTGATGAGTTCACTGAGGTCACGGAGAGTCCAGCATCCTGTTTGGTTCTCAGACGTTGGAGATGAAGTGAGTCTCAGTCCGTGGTGGTGCGGCGGTACCAGAAGCGGGCCCTGAAGTCGTCGCTGCAGGTCATGAAGCCGGGGTTGGTGGGCGAGTGGACGATGCAGCGGACGATGTTGTTGTGTCCCAGAGACAGCAGGTTCTTCCTCTCGGCCGTGCGAGAGTCCCAGCAGCAAAGGCTGATGGTCCGCTCGTCTGGCAGCAGCACGTAGTCCTCCGTGTGGTTGAACACGCCCTGCGTCCGATGCATCTGACGGCCGCTCAGCCCCGCACCTATAAACAGACAGGATGGGGGGGGGCATGGTCACTTTAACACAGAGACTATTTAAATCAAATCAGAGCGGATTTTCATTTACGATTACTCGACCATTCACACAAACTCACCCTCCTACGTTAGTGTTGCTACGTCAAGCTTTCCGTTTGATCACTTTTCTATCTTATTTAAATGATGAAAATAAATGTAGTTTTCCAAACAATGCGTCGTTGACAGAGGTCGACAAAAACGCTCTTCTCATTTCTAGTGAACAACCGTCACTAGCTAGCTAATGAAGCTAACGTTAGCTTCATGAGTTGGTTGAATCTCCAGCTGACTTTTTAATGTGTATAATTTCACTCGTATCAAAATGAAAACTGTAAAGAAATCTTGAATATGCATTTGATGGCTACACACACGTCAGCGTGCTAAAAGACTGAGGCTACAGCAGGTCAAAAGTTCACATCCTCACCAGGTGATGATCCATGTAGAAGACATGGAATTAAAGACACAGCATTGGTCTGGTACTGCAGTGTTGAGCTGCTATAATTATATAAGTAGAATAAGGAGAAATGTGACATCAGACTGTTTATTTTAACACAACCTCGTCCGCCTGCTTATCTTACATACTTGGACGAGCAAGACAGATGTTAGATTTATGTTTATTGTTCATATTTCAGTTTACTTTACAAGAGAAAAAGCTTTTAGGACTAACTGATGTGTGGCGAATGCTATCTCGCGTATCTAGTTTGGCTGGGATTACTGGAGCGTAGGGGTCGACCAATTATCGGCTGCCATATTCAGCATTCAGCAGAATCCTTTTTTTGATGCGATTGCATATAAAACAATCAAAAAAATGCACTACCTTGGCTCTAATGCAGCTGCCTGCCTCTGTCTGTAGTCACCACTCTGTAGTCTCACTCAATGTCCCGCCCACAGTACTATCTGATTGGCTGAACATCACGAGTAATAGCCTATCAACACTACTGTAGGCTGCAGACGGCCAAAGCTCCTCCGGTGAGCGAGCGGAGCTGCGTGTCGTATGCCAGGCAGCAGATATTGCTGAAGTGTTTCTGCTGGTAATGTTCTGCCGTGGCGGCAAAAAATAGGAAAATAGTAGTTAAACGGTGAATGGACTTGCAGTGTGTAAAGGCCTTCAGACTGCAACATATCAAAATGTGAAAAAAGTGAAGCTGAATATTCCCTGAATGCCCCGTAGATGCAGATAATGACAGATTTGAATAAGCTAAATCCCGACAGACCAGATCGCACGAGTACAGATGAGGAAGAGCTCACAGAGAAACAAGATGGCCGTGTCTGTTGTCTGGGCTCACTGTGGCTTCAGTAAACAAACAGAACAAAAAGAAACTAAAACGTTAAAACTGTCGGAAAATATCTGTGGCTTCTAGAGGAAACGGGAGCATTTTGTTGTTCCATCACCTGAAACACAAACAACATGACGACATGGCCAAGAAAAGAGGACCGACG
Organism: Adelosebastes latens; assembly: GCA_916700685.1. Taxonomy (NCBI): domain Eukaryota; kingdom Metazoa; phylum Chordata; class Actinopteri; order Perciformes; family Sebastidae; genus Adelosebastes; species Adelosebastes latens. The sequence continues at coordinate 11,784 of CAKAKR010005743.1, forward strand.
GAGAACTGCACCTACACTTCACTCTACCACCTTTAAAAAAAGGAAAGGTAAATCGAAGAAGGAAAGACGTGTCCGTCTGTTACTGCAAGAAATAACTGCAGACACGTAAGAAGATGACGTCATCGTTCAGAAAACAGGTAATAGAAGAAGCTGCAACACTCTGCATGTTCCTGATAATGTGGTCAGTCAGAGTGATGAAAGACTGTCTGTAACGTGGTAGAAGATACGTGGAAATGTTGACACTTCTCCTGCTCCGTAATCTGATTTCCTGTTAACACAACGGCTGCAAGTTGGTGCTCGTGGTGAAAAAACAATGTTGATAGCAGCCCAAATAGATCATAAAACACAAAGGAGCGAGGCTAGTCCATCACACAACAGCAGTTAGAGTGGTGATATGTCGGCTAGATATTGTTAGAAACAGAGAAATATGCCGTATGCTGTTAGGCTCCACAACATCGCCCCCCACTGGATTTGTAATGAACTGCAATAAACTTCTGTGCCTTAATTAGCTGCTATGAAACAACATTATCCTCCTCTTCCATTTTTATAATGCCAGTCGTACTGCTGCAGTTATTGTGGTGAAAGTAACTAAAGTAGTGTAATCAGCATCTTCATCAACATATTACTCCACACAGACAGTAATATTGTAAAGCAACTTATTACTTTCAAATGAAAGTAGTATGTAACAGGGCTGGGGCGATTCAACGGTGTAATTGACGCCATCGATTATAAAGATAAATCAATTTGCAGAACGTGTGTCAGCGTGTCAAAACACGCAATCCCCCAGAAAACAAGCTGCAGCTAATAAAAGTCACCCAGGATTCTCTAAAGCGTGGAAGTATTCCAGACAGGAACCCAACAACATGGTGCTCTGTAAACTCTGCAAATTGGAAAAACTGTAAGTACGAACACTCCAAAAGCAAAAGCAGCACAGCAGCGGCAGTAAGACAGCAGCAGCAAGACAGCATCGTGTCCTTTTTACTAAAAAAGCATGATATATTTCTGCACCGCTGCTGCCATCGTAACGTAATGTTACAACATGCTTCATCTAAAGTTGTTGTTCGGCTGTTTTATATCGTTTGTTTACTTTAACGGCCATGTATGAGTGAGAGAATGGCTTTAACTAATGTTACAGACTGTAGTTACAGCCGGTAAAATCGTTTCATATAATTTAAAATATCGAAAAAAATAATAGTTAAAACAATAATCTTCAGGTGCAGCTGTAATATGTAATATATTACATTTTGAAAGAAACTTTCCCCAACACTGGTCTTCACAGGCCGATGAACACCACGAACATCAACCCTCAAATTCCTCCAAACGACGGAAAATGAAAAAAAAAAAGGTCAAATTATGCGTTGCATCTTGTCGAGTGCATTCTTAATTGACAAAAATAGGCTTTTGCATTTTGAGATTTTCAAACACTTTGTTTTTAAATGTGTATTGGGGTCGTGCATGCTCTTGATGCTGCTCAAAATGTTCAAATGTGTGAAAGTAAAAAAAACCGAAATAAAACCACAACTTCCTTCTCTCTGCTTGTATTGCAAACTAGCTACATTTCCAACAGCGAAAATGGCATTGTGGACGAGGGTACATTTTAAAATCTTTTGGCTGACTCAAATAATCAGACGTATTTATTCGAGCCAGAGTATACAGCAAACACCGACTGGTGGAGGCTTCGCTCAAATTGCCCTCCGATGCTCCAACAGAAACAGAATCATTCTGCTGTGATGAACGTCAGCGTGGGCAGCTCTAGTTGGATGCTGTCGACAACGCCAAAAAAGTGTGTGTGTTACTATGTTCACCCTGTTACGTCAGTTTTACTCCTCACTTGAACAGAGGTGTGCTGGAGAGCTTCTTCAGGATCCTGAAGACAAACTGGAAAATACAACTAAGACCAGCAGAGCCGAGAGGGCAGACGACCACTGAGAGAGTATTTTGTCACCTAACCTGTTTAAGCTGCTTTGTTTTGTTGTGAAGAACTAGCGCCGATGAAGGACGACTGTTGCGTCGCCTCATGTCGCCTTGGTCTTGGCCAAAAAGTTGCATTTGAACAAACCGCAAAGACTACAAGCAACGGCCAACTACCACGTACGTTCTGCTCCTGCGTGAGAGGAAATAACTCTCCACACCAGCAGGCGGCGGTAGTCTGTATTCATCATTCTAAAAGGGAAACTGGAAGATCGAGGACGGAGGATATACAAGCCGTTGTTATGATACGTACATGAAACAAAGCGGCGCCTGCCGACCGTTTTCTCACCACTCTCACTCACCACCAGATCATTCCAGATGTTCATGTTGCTGTGAAAATATCCGTGTGTTGGAACGATCAGATGAGATGAAGATGAAACATGAGAAGAGTCTTCTGTGTGTCCTCTTGACTTCCCTCGTTGGCTTGCTTTCCTCACTTCCGTTTCTCTTCTCGTGCGCTGATTCGTTTAAGCTGAACAGCCAATCAGAGTGATTTCTCTCACCGACGGGCTCTGCTGTCGATTCAACAAACTGAATCGGCCGAAAAAACTCTAACTCGGGCGGACTAGAGACGACGATGCGGGACACACCACAAAAACTAGGCCGACAGACGCTCACCGACGACCCCAAACTGTCCGACGGCCGACCGTCGGCTTGGTGTGTCAGGACCTTGAGCGAAATGCTGAGTGAATTTAAGTTGCACTTTTATTATGAAATGTAAAAATGGAAGGAGTGAAGCTGTACTACGCTGAGGTTGAATATGTGGAAAATAATAAAGAGTTGTTGCTGTCTTGGTTCACGCTGGTTCAGACTACGGAGCCTTCATGTTTTTAATTTATTACCTGCGTAAGTATAAACCCAACTCTGCTTCACTATGTTTTGGTTGGGTGTCAGTAGCTCACGTGCAATGCATCCTGGTACATGTAGGCACTGCCGGCACGGCTCCGCGGGAGAACTCCGCTTTCTCAGTCTATATACAGTAGCACGCACTGAGGAATCTATTGCATCAATGAACTACACTTTCCATCAACACTGAATGGACATCTTTATAAAAGGTGGCGAATTTTCCCTTTAAATATGAATCATTCACAACACTTCTAACTGTATGAATCTGCTCTGTGGTTCTAGTGAAACCCGTCCTCCTCCTTACCTGTGTATTTGACCAGCGTCCGGCCCGTAGAGATCTCCCAGAGTTTGACCACGGAGTCTTTGCCGCTGGACAGGATGTACTTGGAGTTCTTGGAGAAGATGGCGGAGCAGACCTCGGCTCCGTCGTGGGCCTTCTCGAAGGTGGTCACGCAGCGGTTGGAGACGCCGTCCCACAGCTTGATGCTGCCGTCCTTGCTGCAGCTGACGTAGCTGTTGGCGCTGGGGTTGTAGCCGACGCCGCTGATGGTGTCCGTGTGCTGGTCCAGAGGGTTGCAGGACACGAAGCACTGGAAGGTGTTGACGTCGTAGAGGCGGAGGGTGGGGTGCTGCGTCCCCACCAGCAGGAAGTCACCTGACGGGTGGAAGGAGATTGAACGCAGCATTTCTGCTTCCTGTTGGGAAACGGATGAAGAGAGGATTGGATTACAACAGAACTATAGTCAGAGTAGTTTTACAAAATTGAAATGTTACAATTCCCCGGCCGTGTTTACGTTAGCGTTGTCAGTTTCTATGTAACTTGGCATTTCCACTTTAAACAGAATTATTATTTCCCCAAAAAACAGAGAAATTGTGTACAAAACCTGACCTGTATGTATTTAAATGCTCGTTTTGCAGAAGGCTTTGAGTAGTCAAACAGTTTGAGGGTGTAATCTCTTGAGCCAGAAGCGAGAATCTGTTCAGTGGGATGGAAGGCGAGGCAGGTGACCTCGTCTACGTGGTCATACAGCGTTCGAATCACGGGGTGATTCTCCATGTTTTGCTGCGCTGTCTCATTCATCATCACCTGACATATAAAGACACACAAAAAAACAGTAAACATACAGTAAGCCTGCTGGATTAAAAATGTGCAGTGTGCTCTGATCTCAAATCTGCCTCACCTCAATAGGCATAGCACTCTTGGCCAGCATGCGCTCAGTGTCCAGGATCTTGATGGAGGCGTCAGCAGAGCCGGTGGCGATCAGCTGGCCATCACGACTGTAAGAAGCGACGCGGCATGGACCCTTGTGGGACGTTACATAGCAGGTCTCATACTCTGATGCCTCTGGAGACATGGTCTGGACGTCGGCGTCAAACTCCAGATCAATACCCACACCGGGCGCCACTGTGTCCGAGCGCCCGATGGCATACTGGACTGCACTGTCGTCATTCTCCATCCCTGGAAAAAGGTTGGAAATTGTACAATTAGGACGTCTGGAACCATCACACATGGCTCGAAACACACGGCTGCACAATTAATCGAATATTAATCGCAATCACGATTTTGGCTTCCAACATTTAAATGTACATGATCGACTGCGATATTGACGTTTAAAGCTAGGGACACACCAAGCCGACATCAAAGAACTAGCGGCGATGAAGGCCACCAGTTGCGTCGCCTTTGTCTTGGCCAAAAAGTTGCACTCGAACACACTGCAAAGACTACAGTCGACGGCCAGTTAGTACGTACGTTCTGCTCCAGCGTGAGAGGAAATAACTCTCCACACCAGCAGGCGGCAGTAGACTGTATTCGTCATTCAAAAAGGGAAACAGGAAGACCGAGGACGGAGGATATACAAGCCGTTGTTATGATGCGTACATGAAACAAAGCGGCGGCAGACTACAGCCTACAGTGCGGGACATTCCGCAAAAACTAGCCAGACAGATGCTCACCGACGGCCCCAAACTGTCCAACGGCCAACTGTCGACTTGGTGTGTCAGGGGCTTAAAATGTGTGCTACGCTCATAGAAAACTCTGCTGCTTATCAAATCAAGCTGTTCCTAGACAACGTGATCTTATGTGGTGGCACAGAATGTGTTCAAATTACGTGCCACCACCACGGCTGATGTGTGTGTGTGTATGTTTGAGAGAGACAGTAAGAGGGGAAGAGAAGGTGGATTATTGCGCACAATGTTTCTGTAAGTTATTAATAACTTACTCGAAATGCTGCTTTTTCACTTTTTGACCTGCCCGCCCGAACCCGAGATATATCCTGGTAACTTAAGCTCACCCAAAGCCGCCCGACCCACGCCTCACTAGCGCACAGCCGGTGAAAAACTTTCCTGAATGTTGCAGCTGCAGTCCAGAGTAGAAGAGTAATATACTGTAGATCAGATGGGCAAAACGGAAATGCACTGAATTCAGGCGAAGAAGAACCTTATTTTAAATCTTATTTTGATGCAAAGATGTGGACATTAGCAGGAAGGGTAACATGGAAGTGAAAGCAGTGCTCTGTTGATTAAATTTGAGCTAAAACGTTTTGTTATGACTTTATTTTGCTTCTAGGAGATGCACTGTAAATAAGGACCAGTCTTATTTTGATGTAAACATTTGGACATCAGCAGGAACAACATGGAAGTAGGGTGACCTCCAGGTGTCCCACTTTATGACGGACTGCACAGCATTTTTATCCCTTGTCCCACGTCCCACATATTGAGATGATGTCTCATTGGCTCCAGTTTTCAAAAGTCCACTGTGGGTCAAGTGGAGGTTTACTTGTCACCGTCTTTGCTACGCTACGGCCAACGGGGAAAATTGCGAGTCACCGCAAAGTCACAAGCTCTGCAGATTTAGGCGGAGTATGATAGAAACTACCACAAAGAAAAGGAAGAGCAGCAACAACAAAGACTGGGAAACTACTTATACTTTATGTGGGTGGGTGAAGCCGGTGGAAGGAGATTCTCAGAGTTTTTTGCAAAATTTGAAAAAGCGACACAGTGGATGCATTTGGGCAAAGAATCGAGATGTTAGGAGCAGAATAGAAATGTTTATTTTTAAGTTATATAATTGTAGACTACCTCTCAGCATCGGTAAAGTGTCCCACATTGTCCCACACAAACATACTCTTTGTCCCACATTTAATTTGTTGGGATCTGGTCACCCTACATGGAAGTGAAAGCAGTGCTCTGTTTATTTAAATATAATGAATAATCGTGATCTCAATGTTGATCAAAATAATCATGCAGCCCTTCTCAAACATGCAGACATGGAGGGGACATGGAGGGGACATGGAGGTCTTACCTATCTTTGCCAGCTGCATCAGCTGCTCAGAGGGCGACACCACATTGGGAGGTTTGACCTCAGTGATGAGACTGTTGGCGATGTTGGTGTAACCGTCATAGAGCAGCTGGCTAATGATGAGCCTGTAGAGCTGCTGTCGGTCCTTCAGAGTGGGTTTGGGTCGGTACATGGTGGGTCCGTCCGTGGGACCAGAAGGGACTTAGCTAGAAGTTAGCTGGCTGGAACAAAAGACACAATGTCAACAATTAACCTTTAGACTACGTTAACCGCTGTTTAGTTATCTCTGTTTCACAAGACGGCAATGTTATCTAATTAAGTATTATAGCAAACTAACTGTTTGCTAGTTTTTATTTCTATTTTTTTTATTTATTGAAGAAAATTCATTTACAAACATTAAGGCATTGTAATCTAAACTCAATACTTCTAACATACAAGGCACATTTGGATAGGAAAGATAACTTAAATTATAAAAAATAATAAAATAACAAAAATAAAAGAGGGGGTAGAAAATAATTCAAGGAACAAAAATAAATGCATAAATAAATAAATAATAATAAGACTGCACTCTTCCACAGTAGCTCTAGAGGTCATCATCATTAGCTACTAGCTGTTAGCTAGTTAGCTACTAGCTGTTTGCTAGTTAGCTACTAGCTGTTTGCTAGTTAGTTACTAGCTGTTAGCTACTAGCTGTTAGCTAGTTAGCTACTAGCTGTTTGCTAGTTAGCTACTAGCTGTTAGCTACTAGCTGTTTGCTAGTTAGCTACTAGCTGTTTGCTAGTTAGTTACTAGCTGTTAGCTACTAGCTGTTAGCTAGTTAGCTAGTAGCTGTTTGCTAGTTAGCTACTAGCTGTTTGCTAGTTAGTTACTAGCTGTTAGCTACTAGCTGTTAGCTAGTTAGCTACTAGCTGTTTGCTAGTTAGCTACTAGCTGTTAGCTACTAGCTGTTTGCTAGTTAGCTACTAGCTGTTTGCTAGTTAGTTACTAGCTGTTAGCTACTAGCTGTTAGCTAGTTAGCTAGTAGCTGTTTGCTAGTTAGCTACTAGCTGTTTGCTAGTTAGTTACTAGCTGTTAGCTACTAGCTGTTAGCTAGTTAGCTACTAGCTGTTTGCTAGTTAGCTACTAGCTGTTAGCTACTAGCTGTTTGCTAGTTAGCTACTAGCTGTTTGCTAGTTAGTTACTAGCTGTTAGCTACTAGCTGTTAGCTAGTTAGCTAGTAGCTGTTTGCTAGTTAGCTACTAGCTGTTTGCTAGTTAGTTACTAGCTGTTAGCTACTAGCTGTTAGCTAGTTAGCTACTAGCTGTTTGCTAGTTAGCTACTAGCTGTTAGCTACTAGCTGTTTGCTAGTTAGCTACTAGCTGTTTGCTAGTTAGTTACTAGCTGTTAGCTACTAGCTGTTAGCTAGTTAGCTAGTAGCTGTTTGCTAGTTAGCTACTAGCTGTTTGCTAGTTAGTTACTAGCTGTTAGCTACTAGCTGTTAGCTAGTTAGCTACTAGCTGTTTGCTAGTTAGCTACTAGCTGTTAGCTACTAGCTGTTTGCTAGTTAGCTACTAGCTGTTTGCTAGTTAGTTACTAGCTGTTAGCTACTAGCTGTTAGCTAGTTAGCTAGTAGCTGTTTGCTAGTTAGCTACTAGCTGTTTGCTAGTTAGTTACTAGCTGTTAGCTACTAGCTGTTAGCTAGTTAGCTACTAGCTGTTTGCTAGTTAGCTACTAGCTGTTAGCTACTAGCTGTTTGCTAGTTAGCTACTAGCTGTTTGCTAGTTAGTTACTAGCTGTTAGCTACTAGCTGTTAGCTAGTTAGCTACTAGCTGTTTGCTAGTTAGCTACTAGCTGTTTGCTAGTTAGTTACTAGCTGTTTGCTAGTTAGCCACTAGCTGTTAGCTACTAGCTGTTTGCTAGTTAGCTACTAGCTGTTTGCTAGTTAGTTACTAGCTGTTAGCTACTAGCTGTTAGCTAGTTAGCTACTAGCTGTTTGCTAGTTAGCTACTAGCTGTTAGCTACTAGCTGTTTGCTAGTTAGCTACTAGCTGTTTGCTAGTTAGTTACTAGCTGTTAGCTACTAGCTGTTAGCTAGTTAGCTAGTAGCTGTTT
>CAKAKR010005785.1:2700-13118 GCA_916700685.1 Adelosebastes latens
TTCCAAACAATCCAAACTGACTACAGTAAACCACAAAAACCACAGCAGTTAATTTCCTCATTTGACCTCCCTCACCTGTCATCTCTAAAGACAACAGTTTGGTGTTTCATCGGATATGCTTAACTATAGCAGTCTAACAAAAACAGTTTTTTCTAAACATATATTTATTGCAAAATAATACACATGTCGTAGCGTTTTCGAGCAATGTGTATGAAGTGATAAGCTCCCATGTTTAACCATCTCCATCCCTGATAAGAGCAAGAAGAGGACTAAATGGTGTCTGAGATTCTATAAAAATTGATAATAGTCTATACTTCCCTGCAACATACATTGTTTTATCTCATCAAATCTACTTATTTTAAGTGCATTAAATAAGTAAAACTGCAATGTATTTTCATATTAGATATCTTACAAAAAATTATTCCTCATTTTTTGTTTTTTTTCCTTCAAAAGTCAAGCAACACGTGTCAATTTCCGCTCGTCACCTGCATACGGTCTTTTTAAAATAAACTCCTGTCTCCACAGGAAACAACTTGGTTAGGTTTAGGAAAAGATTGTGGTTACACAAGTCTCTCATCCTACAGTTTTCTACCTCTATGTTTGAGTTTGTGAAATTCATGAGCTTAAAATTAGTATTTCTGGTGGTTAAGACATGTCAATGGTGAGAAAGTTCAATGATACATAACACTTGCTGTGTATTGGAATCATTCATTCATTTATTTATGTAAACTGTTTTTTACATTTTCTGTTAAAAATTATAAATGTATCCTTCAGTCTCTAAGATGGATTTTTTCTTAAAGGTCCCATATTATAAAAAAGTGAGATTTTCATGTTTTTTTATTATAAAGCAGGCTTAAGTCCTACATAAATACTGTGAAAGTATCGAAACACTCAATCCACAGGGAAATACACACAGCCCGTATTCAGAAACTCTGCATTTGAAACAAGCTGTCAGGATTTCTGCCCATTCATGATGTCACGAATATACAATATTTAGACCCTTTACACAGATTTAAACGTAAACATTCTAAATGTGTCCCAGTTTATTCCTGGTTGCAGTGTTTGTGAATGTCATCAGCTGACAGGAAGTACACATGGACCCAAACTGTTGTCTAGCAACGCAATTCTGTTGCAATTCTTTTGCAATTCTGTCTAAAACAAGGTTTTTTTTTAACATTACAGCATGTAAACATGTTCCAGTAGAAACACAAAATACAAGTATGAACCTGAAAATGAGCATGATATGGGACCTTAAAGTCAGTTGCAGGACTCGTCACTCTATATTTTTTTAAACAAACCTCAAACGAAGGAAATGTGTTTCACCTGTGTGTTTCTGCACCTGTGCTCAGTCTCAGCTTGATTGTTCTGCCTTAAAAAGGGGGGAGGGTGGAGAACCAGGCTGCACACTGTCAACATCCATTAAATCAAGCCAAAGGAGATGAGAAGTGGAGGGAAAATATTTGTGTTGTTGAAAGGAGTAGACAACTGCACATTTTGTCCAGGAAGTGTCCTCTTTCTTTGATTGGTTGCCCCAATTAAACTACACGCAAAATTGTAGTGATGTCCTGTGATGTAGTGACACGTATTTGTTGTTATCAGCCCAACAAGACATGTTTAAAGACAAGCCATGAGACATTGAGAGATTGCTCTGCAGCACAAAGGGACACATTAAGATGAGACATGAGACCTGTTACAGCCTGGTTGCATGTCAACCAGCATTTAATGCTTCATGTGAAGCTGAGCTGTAATCACATCTCTTTGTAAAGACAAGTCTCATTTCTTGGTACCATCTCTTTTGAATTTTATTTGAGAACACCTTAAAAGTGGTGATGCCATTCCTTTTTTCATCTCCGAGTCATATCACCTCCAGTGAGCAGGAACAGTCTGTCCCATAAACAAACACGTTTCCGTGTGTTGTCATGCTTCAACCGGTCCCGAAGACTTGCAAGGATTTTTTTTCTTGGAGCAGTTTGGCAAGAGATGAAATGGCATCAGGCAGAGCCATAAAAGGAGAGTTCGGTCAGGAAGCTGAAATGTTACCGTCAACCACCAACATGTCTCCCATCCTGCAGCGTCTATGCTCATATCATCACCTGTTGCTCCTAAAATATCGTAGGCTGTTCTCTGACACCGTTCGCAGCTACCTAAGAAAAGTAATGCGCTGTAATTTGTATCCCACAAAATCAATTTGTAATCCACGTAATGGTGAACCGGGAAGTATAAGGAGCAACAAACGTCACATAAGGAGGAGGTCGAGGTGGATGGGTGGCTCAAAAAACTCAGACTTTCACCCAGGAGGCCACTGTTCGTGTCCCGTGTGAAGCCAGAAATCAACGCTGATTTATTTGTCACGTAACTTCCGTACTTAAGTTACGCCACTTTCGGAGTTATTCTAACCCAAACCACGATCTTTTCCTAAACCTAACTAAGTAGTTAATTTATTATCCTTAAGCGCTTATCCTATTTAAGGTCGCGGGGGGGCTGGAGCCGATCCCGGCTGACATTGGGCGAAGGCGGAGTACACCCAGGACAGGTCGCCAGGGTGAATACAGGTATATTCAGACAGACAGGATGAGAAAAATAATGTGTTTTTGAACATTAAAACATGTAAACATGTTCTAGTAGAAACCACAAATACAAGTATGAACCTGGAAATGAGCACGATATGTCTCCTTTAAACCTTCAACCAACAACATGTCTCCCGTCCTGCAGCATCTATGCTTATATTATCACCTGTCGCTCCTCACATACTGATATGTTTGTTCTGTGGCGCTAATCTTCCAACATGCACGAGTGATAATCGACTGCATGCTGCAAATCAAAATCAGGAAATAGTCTGCTATATATGTTGCTTGTGTCTGTTTAAGCTAAATGACTTTAACATCCTTGTATAAAGACTGATTTTATCTGCTGTTGTTGTTGTTGTTTCTCAGAGCTTTTTTCTGCTCACCTGTTGGATTCAGTGCTTACAGCCTGTATTTCAGCTTATTTGATAAACTCTGACACACAGATTCGTATCTGAATGCAGACGTCTCCGGAATCCACTCGCTGCCCTGCGGCTATTGTACTTGATCATGGTTTTGGTTGCGGTTGCCAAAACACAACAACAGTTTGATAGTCTGGTTGGATCACCTGACTTAATGCTTCAACCAACCAGGATTCTCCGGTGAAGCTCGGAATGTTGTTTGTGACGCATGCAGAGGGAGGAAGTGCCGTGCTCGCTGCATGCTGACAGTGCGTGCTGAACTAATTCTCTCTCTACTATTTGTTCAAACATGTCTCAGACTCAGCTCGTCCCTCAGGCTGCTGCTACATTTACATGCAAATAATGATTAAATTATGGGCAATTATCAGAGTCACACACAATACCGAGGTGTTTACATGGTTTGTTTATACCGTTCTTTTCTTTGTTTCCATGTCGTAAAAACAGGATCAACGCCCTCCATTTTAATTAACGTAATTAATTTTCCTACCTGAACTGAACTTTCTGTCCTGATGAAACCATAGTACAGTTGGAATTGTCTTTGTCCCTCAATTTCTTCCCACCCACCGCCAAACTTAATCGTTCCAATCGGGTTGGTGTCCCATGCGCGCTCGCGTGTGGCTATGCTGTTCAGACTCAGACTCCAACACAAACTACACGGAAGCGCCTTAAGTTCTATCTAGTGAAGCCCGTCTTGCAAAACAGGGTTGGCCGCGGTCGGAGAACGGGGGAGACCGTAGCTTTGTTCTCCAGGACCGGAGTCTCTGCTCCTCTGCCTGCTTGACTTCACTCACAGCTCGCTCCACCTCACGTGCATGCGCGCTCACTACACACTGCAGAAGAGTTAGTTTAGCTCTGAGAATATCTAGTGAATGTACAGTGGACGTTTGTGCAGAAATAAATGCTGCAGCTCCTCCAGACCAACAGAGGTTTCCCGTGTCTTGTGAAGTGACGGGGCTCCGCAATGAGTTGCGTTATCGTCTCCGACCGGGTGCTGGTGTCTCCCCTGTTCCCTCCTTCCTGAAGCAGGAAAAGCCAACACTAGGATCAGCATTGATTCATGGAGAGACCTTCGTCTGGTCAGCTAACATTACTGCCAAGCAGGTGAAATATAGAGTGATATTGTGGTTTTAGCTGACGTGTGTCGCCTCACTGTTTTGACGGATGCCCGCTCACATTCAGGTAGTGCGAGCAACAGGACACTGACTTTCGTTGACTTAACGGCCACAGGTGTCGCTGTTACAACCAATTTCTGATTCTTACAAACAGTCCCTTTAAAAATGAAATTGTACAGCAGCAGATCCTGTCGTTTTTATTTGCTAATGTGCTTGAGATGCATTTTTCAAGCCGTTAGATGCAAATACAGTTGAAGGCTGGTGATTGGTGTGCTTTTGGACTTTACAACGTTCTGGAGTTATTGGAAATGTTTGGATCGCACAAGTCAAAAACAATCCGGTGAATTAAGGCACCACTGGGCGTAGTGAAAATGATGTTTTTGAAAAGCTAGACGCCAACAAATATGGATTGAAGCAGAATATTTTTTTGAATAAAAACATGTTTTTCATCATTTTGGAAATTATTATATTGATCTTTTTCCAATAAATTTTGACTTTTGGACTTTATGCTCTGGAGTTATATAAATGTTTGGTTTCACACAGGTCGGAAACAATCCGGTGCATAAAGTCATCATTGGTTGTAGTGAAAATGTTGTTTTTGAAAGGCTAAATGCCAACAAATATGGAAAAAATAACAATATTTTGTTAGATAAAAACATGTTCTTCATAATATTGGAAATTATTACATCTCTTTTTTCCAATACATTTTTACTTTTAGGACTTTACAACACTCTGGAGTTATTGGAAATGTTTGGATCACTCAAGTTGGAAACAATCCTACGTAGCCACCACTGGAATCTAATTCTACAAATAGTATAATACTAATAATATTAGTGCAGCCTGATCTTTATCTGACACTGTGCAAAAATACCAGTTTTAAACACAATGAATAAGCAAAAAAAAGAAGCTGTGCAGCAGTTTGAATGATGATTTAGAATTAAAATGTCAATGTTCTGAATGAAACCATGTTGTGTTTACTGATTAGGAGGGAACTCCGTTTACTATTTGTCGCTGTCCTTTGATGGGAGGTGCTGAATTAATGTTGCTGTGCCATATCGTGATCACAAAGCTTTGTTTTGACTTATTGTTGACATATTGTCTTATTGATGAGTTACATATCGTGTTTACTGATCAGGAGGGCACTCCATTTACCATTTGTTGCTGTCCATTGACGGGGGGTGCTGAATTGATGTTGTCGTGGCACATTGGGAAGGGAGGGAAGGGCCTCCAAGACATCCAAAGCCCCAGGGCCTGAAGTAATATTGCTGGTGTGATCCCATTGCAAGATGGTCTATAGTTATTAGAGGAACTCCATGTGCTCGCGTACAGTAGCTGTTGGGAGAGAGCACCATCTAATCTGCCTGTTTAAATGTGTAGCTTCAGGGCTTCTCAGCTTTTAAAGAAAATGCTGTTTAGTTTATTTGTTTTGCAACCTGGATCATGTTTGTACAGATATACCGATATACCTTTTGACATTACTTTTTAATCAATTCCATCATTTTAGAAATGTTGGACAGGAATCTTCATTTGGAAACAGAAAAAAAGACAAAACAAATGTTTTTTTGTGTTGCAGCAATAATATCCTCCTGTTTATTTAATGCGTCCCTGTTCATTGGTCTGACCTACATGTGTCTGTCAGCGGGTTTAGTTCCACAGTCAATCAGGCATAACGTATTATCTCACTCATTATTAATGGCTGTTAATTCATCATATAACAACACTGCAGTAGGTGGCCGGCATGCAAGATATATGATGTGTCACCTGCTACTGTACTGAAGGCAATCCACACCACCAGCTGTTTTAAGTGTTTTTCGAGCCTTTTAAACACTCGTGCATCTCACGGCGCCATCACAGATACGACCCTCATGTTTCCATTCATATATTTTATTCACATTTGAAGTATCGCATTAGAAAAGCTGTATGGAAACGGCAAAATTTGATAAAACTTCCTCAATTGCGCTCTAAATGGGATATGGAAACCCCCTTTTGAAGAATAAATTCTGCCGTAGAAAACATTTGGGAATCAACCTGGTGACCTTTTAGCTTCTTTAACCACTGGTCCACCCAGCTGTGGAAAAAGTGGTGGATGAACCAACCCAAAACACAAAGAAACCTGTAATTCCACACATAAATGGAACATTGTACCGACAGGATCTCACACTGTGATAATAACATCACACTTTTTCTCCAATCTGAGTGGGCTTCTTTTGCCTCCCTAGTCTCTGTACAAACATAAACCTCACACACACACACACACACACACACACAAGGATCGTCTCAGGTCTCCGGGGGTTTGCCTGCCGGTAAATGAAGCGCCACTTGGCTGTCATCCATTCAATGGCGCATCGTTTTACTGTTGCATTGTGGTCCGTGGTGCTCCTGTTGACACGCTGAGAGTGTCGTGACGGGGTGAAGTTACGCTGGCGTGACACCCTGACACCCGCTGCTGGGAGAGCCAGAGAACCTGATGCTGATGGATCAGCAGCTCTGTACCCTGTGTGTGTGTGTGTGTGTGTGTGTGTGTGTGTGTGTGTGTGTGTGTGTGTGTGTGTGTGTCTTTGAGATCTCATCAATGAATGTGCACAGGTTTTATGTTCAAAGTGAATCATTCACCTCTATTAAAAGTTTCCTGCCAGTCAAATCGAATGCAAAGACTCAAATCAGGAAACCTTCTACTGTTTCACTTCTATCTACGTTGTGTTCTACAGTTGACCCTTGTGTTCAATTACATCTTCCGGTTCAAAACAAAAAACCTTTTGTTTTAGGTCTTTTGTTAGAGCAGTAATTCACATAAAAACAGTGTTGTATATCAGTATTGTCACATTTGACAATGTACTCCTCAACAGGAATAACAGGTTATGAAAAATGAGGACAAATGTGATCACAGCACTGAATGAATGGCGTTATCTTCCTTGCCAGCTTTTTAGGACAGTTAAAGACATTTCTGATTTCATCTTGAACCTCATGTCAAGATGCTTCTGTTGGTTGTACATATCAACCCACTCTGGGTTTGTTTTTCTCTCTCTTCTTTTACTACTGGTTACGCTTGCTTATTTGTTTAAATAGGGGAGGACTCTGAATAAGCCTTTCAGGCTTCCTTTCTATCCTGCACTGAAATTACTGTTTTTCCTATTGTATGTATTTTGTATCCAAATAATTGTGCAAATAAACTCAACTAAACTGAGACTTCTAGCTTGAATCTTTCAAAATAAAAGTGTCACTTCCACAAATGTAAACTTACTAAAAAAGATGTTTTACTTGGTACAAAAACTGGACAAGTGGTGACGCAATCCTCCTGTTGGACTGTATTTTATTCTTACACAAACAAACTGTAAATGTTTAACAATACAATTCATGCATTAAGTCTCACCTTGTCCAAATCAAACATGGTGGTTGCTTCTTGCTTGCACCACCTCAGCTCCAACCTGGCGTCAGATTAACGGACAGTTTATCTTGCATCTACCTTAATTTGTCATCCATAATTTGTCATTGTCGATCGATGTCTTTGGCGGGCTTTACTTTTTTAAGGCCGTGATCTGACTGAGATTAGCATTGCGTTGAAAAAGAATGCCTCCTCATTCATTTCAATGAAACCATTGCGATGTCATAATTTTGTATTTTGCCGCAATGTCACCCAGCAATGAAGATAAATGGAGTAACACAAGTAGCATAATTCTGATGGAGGAGCCAATTGTGACTTTTAGATGTAAAATGTCGTGTGTTTTTGTGTCTGAAAATCTTCCAAACTCATGAACGTATTACACAAACTGTGATTCATAGATTGTATTTTACACCTGTTCCCGTATACACCCATCCCAACGCAGGCCATTGCTTCTGATGAAGTACTGCAGCTCTGCCCATTCATAGCAGCCAGAGTTTATTGTACCACTAAAGGAGGTGTTGTAACATGACTGGGGTACTACATCCCTGAGAAAGCACGTCACAATGAGAATTACTCACAGTTAACAGGTTTAAATACCAGTTTTATGGAAGAGGAAACGCTGTACCCTGGAGACGTGATTGTATCGTTCTTATCTTTTTTCTTTAAGCACCCACTCAGATCATCATTTACCGTATATCTGCAGCTCCCTCCCTCCTTGTTTGAATACGTGGGAGGATAAACCTTCCTGTGAATTGAGGTTGTTGTAATGCTGGTAATACGATCTTCATGAGCCAAACCAGGATATTTTACGAAACCTAACCAAGTAGTTTTGGAGCATTTTTGTTTTTTTCCATTGACAACGCCAATCTTCTTGTTCTTCTTCTTCTTCAGCATTAGTGTATTGCTTTCCTTTATTATGAAATTGATAATGTTTTGAAGTTGCAGGTCAACTGATGTCCATCTGCATTTCTTCCTGTTTGTGCAAAATGGTTTAATAACTGCCAAATACCTGCATTATCTAAATCTGACCTGTACATAATGTGGAATCTGGGCGCACATCAAGCCTTCATCCAACCTGCTGCACATACTGGTGGTTATATTAAGTGTCTCAGAGAGAACCAGGTGGCTGATGGGAAGACACGGCTCAGCAGGACAAAGCAGGAGACAAAAGCAGCACATTTCAGAGTCCTTATGACCCTGTGGGGAGTTTTTCCACTTTACACACTAACAATGAAGAGTTAATAATAGCTCAGCTCACGTCTCTGTGCTCTCTCTCACCTTTACCCCCTTGGTTTCTCCCTCTCAGACAGGTGGAGGGGTAACTTGATATGGTGGGAGCTTTCTGTCTTCAGGGGTTAAAATAACAACCAACAATGCGCTGCTAACTGGGCAAACTGGAGCTATAAATCTGAATAGGATTCCCTATATTAGAAAAGTTTGAACGCTGCAGTGATTGCACATATCTTTGAGTCTAAATCAGTCAGTCAGTGTATCAGTGTGTGATTACAGGATGAGTCTGATTTGTGGTGGAATGGTGCGGGTTGCCTCAGCCCATTATCAGCTACAGGAAACGAGTAACGCGGCATACAGTGTGCGCTCTGCCCCCTCTGCATGATGATGTCACCAACGCACTCATATCTCACTTGAAGGAATTCCAGGACTTCCTAGTACCCAAATATGGTCACACATCCTGCAGGATTATCAGCAACTTGCGAAACAGCTTTCTCTCTTCCTGCTGTTGCCAGTTTTTTTCCTGTGAATTTTTTTTTTTAAATATCTGATAAGGAATACATTAAGTGATTATGAATACAAAACCACAAGTATTTTATTCTCAGATGATCACTAATATGCCCCTGCAGGAGTGAAGATAGCTCTGTAATGTATTGCTGACATATGAGTCTCATAGTTACAGTAACATATGGCCATAAACTGCTTTAGTTCCCTTCCTGATAAGGAATGATACTATCAGTTTGACTGTGCTCTTAATGCTAATGGTTTCAACATGTGTCACAAGTTCTCAGGCTTACAGTATATCCTTAGAAATTATAACACTTTACAGTTAAAGACTTTCTACTTTGTACCCTAGACTGTAAACTGCTCATAAAAGAAATGGAGTCCAATCTCTGAGCAAAGACTTCTAGCTGTTATAAACATTTGTCATTTTAATGAATCACTTTAAATCACGATTTAGGAGAAAACAAACATTTTTGGATTTGAATATCCATAATATAGATACCATTTGTGTTTGGCAACCTGTATGTTGTGTTGTAAAGCCATAAAACTGTGTGTTGCCACAGATTAATAACAATCTAGCTTTCTCTGATTGCTCAGGGTAATTTCTTGATTTCTCAATGCTGACTAATGTGGCTTCCTCAGCGTTAACTGTAGACTATGATATGTGATAAAGGCTATTAACTGTCTGACTCCTTCCAGCTAACACACAATCAATAAAATTATTGCAGCAGTGATCAGTGAACGGCCGTGTCTGGACAGATAAGAGCTCTGACTAAACATTCTTTGCCGTCACAGGAAGTGAGGTGTCATCAGCATATACACTCACCAGCCACTTTATTAGGTACACCTTGCTAGTACCGGGTGGTCTTCTTCTGCTGTAGCCCGTCTGCTTCAAGGTTCGATGTGTTGTGCATTCAGAGATGGTATTCTGCATACCTTGGTTGTAACGAGTGGTTATTTGAGTTACTGTTGCCTTTCTATCATCTCGAACCACTCTGCCCATTCTCCTCTGACCTCTGACATCAACAAGGCATTTCCGTCCACACAACTGCCGCTCACTGGATATTTTCTCTTTTTCGGACCATTCTCTGTAAACCCTAGAGATGGTTGTGCGTGAAAATCCCAGTAGATCAGCAGTTTTTGAAATACTCAGACCAGCCCGTCTGGCACCAACAACCATGCCACGTTCAAAGTCACTTAAATC